>JAOTQJ010185866.1:1585-13794 GCA_025642045.1 Solanum sejunctum | reverse complement strand
AATCCCTATAAGGACCTACAAACCTTGACCCAATTGTCAACCATAAACACATACTCCATTTTGGTATCAAAATCCACTATGTCCCCTCTTGGGAGAGAGCCTCCACTCTACCATCCCTCACCAAGACCTCCAACTCTAGCAAGCCGGAATCAAGGTCTTGCTTAAACAGACCTCTTCAACCAAAGAAGATTTAGAACCATTAAAATCACTACACCACCATTCTCAACTTTACCCAACCTCATACCCAACCTAGTCATTCGATGAACTTCTCCAACTACCCTCTCATCATCCTAAAGATTCCCACTTTCCATAATTAGCAAGCACTCTCACATTCCTCAAAATCTGCAATATCACCCCATCCTTACTTCCAAAAATAAACCAATGTATCATCACAAAAGACCACCACAAACTTATCAAGGAAGAGTTTAAAGAACCTATTCATAAGACCTATAGGAATAATCGGTGCACTAGCCAAACGAAAAGACACAACCCCAAATTTTAAAATCGAAAGGGCATCAAGAACTCATTGACTATTGGAATCGATTCAATAAGAAGCACCTTATGCTCAATATCCCTAACCCTCAAAAGATGATAGGACACTCCTTAGAAATCAACTGTTTGACTTCAATTAGACCTTAAGATAAGAAATATATCTACATCTTTACTACCACTCAAGGATGGGTTTATTAGGGAATTGGAATCTAAATTTTTATAGATCTTACTATCAATGAAGACACAATATGTATGCAACTAATCAACCCTAAGTATGACATCAAAAATCCACCACATCAAATTCAATAAATCACAAGGTAAGACTTTATGCAATATGAACACAGAATAATATCTATGAACTTTTTTACTAAGGTACAATAGACTCACCAATGGGGTAGACACTTCATAAGGTTCACCTAACACCCGGGACACACATATAGGTCACTAGCAACAAAAGAAATAATGAAAGAAATAGTGGCATTTGGACCCATTAGTGCATACACATCTAAGTCAAAGGAAACTTCAACATATCAGTAGCAACATCGGGCACCTTCTCCCCTCCTTGCCTCCTTTGAAGAACATAAAATCGATTGTGCCTTGGGGCACCACCTTAATGACCTTTCGTTCCTCCTTGGCCTGTATTAGCACCTTGGCCTTGAGGACCATCATCTCTCCCTTTGGGTTAAGCATGAGGAAAACTACTTACTTTGAGCCCAAATCCACTACAACCAAAGCAAGCATTAGACTTATCCAAACATGGCCTCCATGGTCCTTCCCACACTTTCAGCATCTAGGATTTGCCACTCCCTCATCACCTCCTTGGAATCTTTGATTTGTCACCATACCATTAGAAAACCAATGATTGTCAGCATTAGATAATTCTTGCCCTTGAAACTTGTGGCCTTGAGAAAATTGACCACCCTTGGAATTTTGAAACTCACCTTCAAAATGGGCCTTCTTGGCCTCACTAATTCTTCTCTTTCTAAGCTTTTCACCCTCCAATTCTTTTACATAAGTCATGCGATGGAATAAATCCATATCACTTATCAACATGGAGGCATTACACTCCTCATTAACTAAGTCGGACACGACCATCACAAATTTATTCATCCTCGAACTTGGCTCAGCCACCAATTTTGGAGCATACTTGGAGAGTTGGTTGAACTTGAGGGCATACTCCCTCACACGCATAGAACCTTGCTTTAGATTCATAAATTCCATAATCTTGGTATCCATTAGCTCTACGGGGAAGAAACGATAGAGAAATGCTGCTTTAAACTCTTCCCAAAGGATTACATTGTTGCTCCCCTTCTTCTCCTTCTATTGGATAAACTATACTTGAGCCACCCCTTTGAGTTGGTAGGCTACCAACTTCGTAATCTCCTACGATCTAACCCCTACAATAGACAACACCTTGAACACCTCATCAATAAATTCTTGAGGCTCTTCATCCACCTTAGACCCATGGAACTTCGACGGGTTCATCCTAGTAGTATCTTACCCTTGAAGTCGATGTAGAAGCATGAGGAGCTTGGGCCCCTTGGTTGATTTGATTAGTCACGACATGGACTAACATGGTAATAGAACCCTAGAATTCATTATTAATGACTCCTCTATCTTGAGGAGCGAGAGGAGCCGGTTTATCCTCGGGTGTACGGGCTCTTCTTCCTCTTCGAATTGACATGATCTAGAATAACAAAGAATATTCATTAGGGATAACCTCATCTTCACTTATATAGCATGACATAGAACATAAAGAAGGGAAACATTTCCTAAAACATCTCATAGCCTCCCATTCGTAGTTGTGGCATGCTTCACAACCACAAATATGACTTTAATTTACGTTGTGTATTGGAGTTCGAGGACCATTAACAACCTAGTTCTCTGATACCATTTTTGTCACAATTCGGACCTAGGACCTAGATGTGACATAATGAATGGGGAACCTGAAGGAATCCCAAAAAAGTCTCTTAGCATATCATAGACAGATACTTGATTGTGGAGGTAATTAAACAACAAAAAGAGAGTAAAAATAGGGATAAGGGACTAAGGGAATTTTTTGATAGCATAAAATATAAGGATTCAAGTTCATAGCATAGATACATCGTAATATTCCAACAACACCTCTAAAATTAGAACATAGGGGGGCCAAGACACTTTCCATACTCACCCTCGATGTCAAATTCAATATAGAGGAGTTTTATAAATAACAAGAGAAAGTAGATAGTGTCCTCGAACTTGGGGACTCACCAAACTTATTTTTAAGATGTCAAACTAGCCATGTGGAGGAGGATAGTCAAATGGAGCTTCGGTTCCTACATGGTAACATTATGTAGGCATAAAGTATGTATTAGTACGTTTGAATGTACTAAGTATATAGGATACAATGCAACAAAAGATAGGCAACATAATCAAAATGAATAAGTATAAACAATGGATAACATAATAACAATATGACATGTATGATCAACGCTTAAAGTAAACATGCTTTGGAATCATTTATCTTTCATAAAACATAATATATAAGTGTGGGAAGAGACTTCAAATGACATAGAATAAGACCAAACGAACTACAACTTGAAATCTCGATAATTATCCCTCACAGGTAAAGAGGTGATCTACTTGCCAAGGTAAACTATATTTCAAAGTTACAGGAACATGACCCAATTTCGTATGAAGTAACCTTCCTTACAGGAACATGACCTAATTTCAGAAAGGATTTCATTAAAAAACCTCACCGTACAGGAACACGACCCAATTTTAGGAAGAATCTCAAGAGAAAGTGTACTAAATGGATCCATTAGTAAAGCAAGGGTAAAATCTCATCCTATGGTGGCACATAGTTCGAGGAAAGAGAACACTCCCTTAATCCATTAGTGCTAAATCTAGTCCCACGGAATATAAATTAATCATAGCATTAATAATTTGTAAGAAACATAGAAATATAATAGGAGCAACTATAAACATCTTTTACCTCTAATGGTGAGCCTAACTTTAAAATAAGATTAGATCATCATCAATCATTACCCTCAAATTAACATCATTATCATAGGCTCACAAGAGGTAAAATCGTTAAGAAAAGAGTTTAATCTGCCTTTACAACGTCATCAACATTTTCATAGATTAAACATATCTTTAGAAAGCCCAAAATCATCATAATTTAACTTGACACATAAATCAACCAATAAATCATCAAAACTTTAAGAATCCTTAAAAGACATTTTATCAAACACTTGGCAGGTGTGAAATGTTAGTACAAAATCATGTAATTTAAGAGTGAAAACATGTAAGAAGAACTAATGTAATCGACCCACCAACACTTGATAACATCTTGTAACAAGATATATCAAGACCCCTCATCAAATCTCACAATAAATATTAGATTTATAGCTTAAAACATGCATAGTTGATCATCATTTCATAAAATTCCAATGTAGTTTGTAGTCATAATCCATAATAAGTAATACCCATAAGTAAATCAACTTGAAAACTTACATTTTATATGAAAAGAAAGGTTGGGCACTATGAGTGAAAGGACCCAATGGTTGAAATTCACATACCTCAAACTTAGAAATTTCCTTGATGAAGATTTGAATGAGAACTTGAAGCTTGAATAAAATTCTTAAGATCAGAAATGAGATTGGGACACTTGAATTTAGGTCAAATATTTGTCTAAGTATTAGAGAGGGTTTTAGGAAATGTCTTGAATGATATGGGGTTGAAAAATGACTAAGTATATGTGTTTTTACATATAGGAAGGCTTAGGCCTAAGACCCAAATCCTTAGGCCAAAATAAGAATACTGGCAACAAAATACACTGCTCCGTGACGTAATTACCATATGAATTTGAAATTTTGCTGAATTCATTTTTCGCTACGGATCCTCTAAAATTTGGATTATATCCATTTTTCGTTCAATTTTCTCCCCCGAATAAGAATATAAAGTCATATTTTTGATATCATGCATGGAGTTTGAGATACAAGGAAATTATGATTATAAGCAATTTCGAGGCACATTTTTAGGCATTTTTGGGGTCGTTTTAGTGGTTCTCTTGTCAGGTGTTTATGAAGTACTTTCCAAAATGAGGGAGTTCCCGTAAGGTGAGTGTTTGGTTTACCTTGGCAAAGTATACCACTCCTAGTATGATATGGAGTGAACATCGGGATTTCAAGTGGTAGCTAGCTTGGTCTTACATGTTGGTTATGGTATCTTCACATTTAAGTACGATATGTTATGTGATTTGATGATTGAGTATGATATGTTATGTGATTTGATGATTCTTCATGCATATTTTGACTAAGGAGTTGAACATTGATGACATATTGAGTTTAAATTCATTGATTATGATTTTGCATATTTTTTAATTATGGCTTATGTTCTTCATTGCATTGCATCCTGCATACTTAGTACATTCCAAGTACTAGTGCATACTTTTTGCCTACATGATCTAACCATATAGGGATCAGAGCTCCTATTCATCTTTCTTCCTTCACGTGGTTAGAAAATTTAGTTGATCACTTTTGGTGAGTCCTCCACATCGGGGACAATAGCCATTTATTTTTATTCTTATTTAAGACTTATGTATTTATGGATATTGTGTTTTGAGAGTGAGCTCGGGAGATGTCTTAGCCCCCATTCTATTCGTAGTAGAGATGTTATTGGAAATGGATATGTATGTTATGAGCTTGACTCTTATTATGTCTATGTATTATCAGAGACTTCTCTTAGTCCTTATCCCCTTGTTATTATTGTTTTATCTGTTTGTTGATGATATGGAAATCCTAAGTCCCCAGTACTCCCATACTGCAAGTTATACTTACCCGACCCTTAAATATTATTTGTTATATGTTCATGTAACCCTTTTCCCTATAGCATAGCTTGAGTCCAAAGTTTCGTTTTTCCTAGAATTATTTTTTACTTGTTGTTTATTTATGCTTCTACAAAAAGGGATATGCTAAATATGCTTCCGAGGCTTGTTTGGAGTCCCTATAGGTTCCTTATTCGCTATATCACATCTAGGCCTTAGGCTTGAGTCGTGACATCTATTAATATAGGGGTCAATTTAAATAAGAAAAAACTTATAAACTTTCTCATATGGCTGATTGAGACTTATTGAAAAGGTATTCTTAACCTAAAAAGGTGTCTTTAGACTTCTTTATGAATGGAGTCTAAATCAGAAGGTTATGTTGTTTTTCTCTTTCTCACCATGTAAGAAATAAAATACAGTAAAAACAAACTTTAAGGTTTATAAGACCAAGTTCTTCAATGAAGTTGATATAATGAAGCAAAGGTTAGTGTTCTTACTATTCTTATATATGATATCTATTTCTGGTGATTTTATTGTGATATTGGATTAATTTTCTTAAGTTTCAACTAGTGGTATCAACATCAGATTGTTTTTTTTAAATATAAGATAAGATATTTAATTATATACATGTATATATATTCTGAAATTGTTTCATTTTTTCTTTTACTTTAAATGATTTTAGAAAAAGGTATTTTTGGATTATGTTAAAAATAAAATTTTAATTGAATTTTTATGGAACAAGTCTTTATGCATTTGTTGGATGAGTAGTCCATTCATGAATTTTTTTATTGAGTGAATCAAAGAAGAAAAAGTTGAGCCTAGATATGACAACCTTAAGATTGAGTTTGCCATCCAAGTCATGGCAACTTATATCCCACGAAGGAGTCTGCCACTCGAATAAAGGCCTTTATTGGTATGGTCATCCTGCCTTCTATTTGTTTGTTCCTAGCATTTGTTTTCTAGTGTCCTTGGACAAAATAAATGTATACAAAAACATGATGCATTTAGTTATGAAATTTAGTGGAAGATATTGTCTATACTTTATTTCTATGTTTGTTTTGTCCTTTCTTTTATCAAGTTCAAGAATGAAAACCTAAATTTAATATAAGGACCCAAATTTTGTATGGCTTTAGTGACACTTGAAATTTGGTTCTGGAAGGTTTTGGGTGAAGGTGACACCTTATGGAAGCCTCCATGGGCTGTGTGAGCTCTATATGGGGTCCTCAAATTATTTTAAACTCCTTTATTATTATTCGTCTTATTCTAAACACTTAGTTTCTCATTCACTAGCTCAAACACTTTTCGAATTCTCTTTTCAAACTCTAATAAGGGGTTTCACATGGTAACCTTCAACATCCATCTAAGTTCATTTTCAAGCCCTTAATTCAAGCTTATTCATATTGTTTAAGTCCATCATGAGTCTCCTACATCAAGCCAAGTTCAAAGGAATTTCATCGGCTAAGTTTTTCACAAGTATCGACAGAAGGGTCAACTTCAAAGAGTCATATCTCTTAGCATAAAAAGAACTAGATGACCACGACCTATTAAATTAAATCCCTTTCACTCAGCTTTCCAACGCACTTGGTTTCACCTCATTTGGTGTTCTGATGAAGAAATTATGTCCATTTTTGTAAAGCCCTCCTATGCTGTTTTGTCACCATTTCTTTAAGGCAAGCCATGCGGGTACCCATACTAGCCGTGGCTTCCCACGAACCATGTGGAAGTTCCATAAAAAAGTTCTTTCAGAAAAGTAGTTTTTAAGTGTGGAATTACGTTTTGTGCACTTGTAAGGCCTGTGTGCAAGACCATGAGCTTGAACCAACAACAATTTGGAATTACGTATGGGGTACGACTAGGCTCACTGGCCATGTAGCATGTCTCTGGCCGTGGCCAGCAATGGGGATTCCTTTCTATCAAAAGTTTCTTCAAGTGAGGGGGCATGGGAATTCACAAGTACCGTGTGACTCCACACTGCCCGTGGTACCCTCCATATAGGTGAACTTTGCCTATTTTTCTAAGTGTTGAAGTGAAGTTCCAACTTCCAAAATTTTTGCTAATTTCACGAACTGTGTAATGCTACATGGGCCGTGAACCCTTCCTTGAAGTGGTGATGTACAATTTTTTTACTCATTTCATTAATGGCGTTTTCACAAATTTAATTTATTCTAATGATTTTTTGGGACTTCCGATGCTATTTTAACACTTCCTAAAAACCTAAACCCTGTTCCTAATTATTAAATTTGTTCCTCTCAATTTGAAATTCTCTCAAAATTCTCTCAAGAAATATATTGTTAATCAAGCTTGGGAATCAAGGGAAGGCCTAATCGTCTTTAAATTTCTTCTTGGAGTTCCGTCCTTAGCTAAGGTATGTGAGTTTGATCCTTGATTCCTTCCAATCAAGGAGACCCAAAATTTTTCAATCAAATTTCATGAATTGAAGCTCTCTTTGAATATGAGTTTTCATTATTTAGATTTATCAAATTAAATTGATGTATGATCTATAAATATTTGATGATTTTAAGTTACTTTAAACCCTATTATAATGATTTACATTGAGTTTATGTAATTATTAATATGGCATGTCCCTTTTTAAGACTTGTTTATGCATGGGTGATTTTATTATGATTCTAAATGTGGATTTAATTATGTTTTCACTTGAATTTCATATTATATTGTTGATTTTAGATTGAATCTTGATTAACAATGTTATCTTCACATCATTCATGACATTCGCATTCATGACCTTGTATTATTTTTGAAATTATGAAGTAGGTTAAGCCCAATTATGTAGTATGATATGATTTTGATAAGATATTAGTTATGACAAGAATATGATCACATAAATATCTATTACTATGCTCTTGGAGCATTGTGGGTGCTTGCACTATTATGAATGTATGAATGCGCTATTCCTATTCATGAGTATTATGGTACAAACTACTATTTGGCATTTGAGCCTAAATATGAACTATTCATAATGAGGTTTGGTCTTTGGGCCTAAGAATGCATTAAAATGATTTGATAAGACTTACTTCTCTCTGAAAGCATATACATATATATTGTAAATATTTTTGTGGGATGACTACTTAGCAGCAATGGATCCGTAATGTCAAATTAGTAGAGTTAGATAGTTTATTTGTGAAAATTAGATTTTGAATGAATCCAAAACATCAAAACCAGGTTAGATGGTTATTGAAGGGAAGGGGTGATGTAGTTGATCCAGATCATGCCATGTGGCAGGATGTGGTATTGCAATGTGGAATGACATGGAAGCGTGATATATAAGGCTTATGGCTTCAGTCCAGGGAGTTATTTATATACATTCCTCTCAACTTCAAACCATATATTTGAGGTCATTTTTCATCTAATTTTTGCGATTCAAAATACTAACTTGTGTATTTGTTTTGAGAGGAACATTGTGGAAGCATCAAAATTTGTTTTTGGAACATCATTCAAGGTAAAATTCATTGTTTTTTTCCATATATAACATCATCAAATGTCAAAAACTTTGAACTAAATATCTTTCTTGTTTAAGATCAAAATGTTACGCCCTAAGTAAAAAGAGAGGAGGCATGACTGACACTCGAAACCATCATTGGTTAGGTAAACCACTGACTATTCTAGCTAATAAGACTAGGGGCCCAAGGCTCAGGCAGTGTAACATCTAAAAAACCAAGTCTGTACCATCTAGGTCATAGCCTGTCAATAATAAGTCATGTACACCATGGTAGACAAACCAACATGATAAAGTACTAGCTAGCTGACAAGGCTTCAAATAGAGAGGTATAGGCGCACAAAGATATATACATTCGAACTATATGGATAGAGAATAAAAGCTGTAAAAGAACTAACCTAAAACATGTCCACAATAGCCTCTAAAAGTGTCACTAACATTGTCTGGACAGAGCCCCCACCATACCCAACTGTAAAAAAAAAAGTAGACATACAGTGAAAGCTCCAGAAAGAGTTGGAGTTTACCAACTCATAGCTGAAGTAAGTTCCTAGTAGGGGGATCAATCATAATCCCTGTTTGAACCTGAATACACGAAACAAAATTCACTATCTCCAAGCAATGAGACGTCAGTACAAATGAACATGTACTAGTATGTAAGGCAGAAAGTAAAATCATAGATAATTATAGTAAAATGGGTAATAGGACTACTACCTGTAAACCAAAACTTAGATAACCTTCATGGCCAGCACCCAACCTCCCACGGATCAAATATGGATGGTATGCTTGAGTAGTTGCACGTTATGAGTGTGTATGTGTGTGTGTATATATATATATATATATATATATATATATATATATATGCAAATGCATAACAAACCCAACCAAAGTGATTTTCAGGAAGAGGCAAAATGGAAGACTCATAAGAGAAGAAAGACAAATTATGTAGAAAAACAATCAAAATGTGGGAGAGTAATCAATAGAAGGAAAATGAGCTTAAGGAAGGACATAGCAATGGTGGCAATCTAACAGGTATTAACATGAATCCCCATGTTCATCATGCCGATCCTAGGTTTTCCCCGAATGCCTTTAATTATTGACTATAGTATTAATTTTATGCCCCATCCCCAAACCCCATGAATATTGTCTCTAATGAAGAAGTTTCTGGAGGTTTGGTTAGGAATGGGGAGACATAAGTAACCCGCAAGAAGGGGTGCCAAGGGGGAGGGAATTGTCTCATGTTTTTCATGAGAACCAAAAGGCTAACCTTAGGAAAGACTTTCCAGCCCTTGATACTACTCCATCTCAGCCAAAGCCTGAACATATTCAACCTATTGTTCCTGTTAGTATCAGTAACAACGCCTCTAATCACTCCAACATCAAAGGAGGTACAACTAAAGATTTGAGGGCTATGGCTAGTATCAATGCTCAGGGATCAAAGACCAGGAAGAAAAAATTGAGTAAATGAGAAAAGATACCATAAATAAGAAAAAAGAGGATTTGATTAATCAGGAATAGGTTAACGGTGACAAGCGATGCATGCTGGAAGATGAGCCAAGTGATTGGTTGAAGACTAGTACTAACCCTACAGACAGTCATCCAGAAAAATTTCCTGATAATGTTCAATCTCCTTGAACTCCCAACAACAATAGTTTAAGACCACCTGAGGATGATGAATATGTTGTTATCTATTTTGAGGATGAGGTTGACTTGGACAATTGAAACGACCCCAAAAAGTGCCCGAAAATGTGTCTCGAAAGTGTTCAAAATTGTAATTACTTAATATCTCAAATTCATGCATGATATCGAAAATCTGACTTCATATTTTTTATTGTGGGTAAAATTGAGTGGAAAATAGGTCTAACTCTGACTTTAGAGAAATCATATTAAAATTTAAAAATCCAAAAATGATGAATTCTAGTGTTGATCTGCGCCCCTAGAGCGACTTGGCTGGAGTGTGGACTAGTGTTATTTTTTACTAGTTTTTGTTGTTCGGTCCAAGGCCTTTGAGTTTTGGGCCTATGTATTCCCATACATAAAAATACCTATATTTAGCCATATTTAACACTATATCATCCAAGACATTTTCCAATACTCTCCCAAATACTTAGACAAATATTTCACCCAAAATGCAAGTGCCAAACCTCATTTCGGATTTTTATGAATTCACTCAAGCTTCATGTTCTCATCTCAATCTTCATCAAGGAATTCTCCAAAGTTGAGGTATGTTGGTCTCAACCATTGGGTTCTTTCACCGATGGTGTTCAAGCTTACTTTTTACATAGATTACATGTTTCTAAGTTGATTTTACTTATGGGTCTCCTATTATGAATTTGACTATGAACTATGTTGTGTTTTGTAAAAGTGTAATTGTTTATACATATTTTGAGCTATGATCTATGAGGAGTTTTGAGGAGGGGTTTCAATGTATTTTGCAAGATGGTATTACCAGGTATTGATGGCTTGATTAACTTCAAGTTTTCTTGCATGATTTCACTATTGAATTGCATGATTTTACATTAGTATTACATATCCACCAAGTGTTTGATAAAATATCTGGTTTTGGATTCTTGAGCTATTGATGATTCATTGCATGACCTATGACTTGAATGACTTTATGATGATGAAAGGAAGATGTATATATATATATATATGTTTTTTTCATGGAAAGTATCTATAATGTTGCAAGTTGACCATACTTTTTCATGGTTATATATTATGCATTTCAATTATGTTGCTTACCTCTTGTTACATTGCATCATATATACTTAGTACATTCAAATGTACTAACGCATACTCTATGCATATATGATGTTACCATGTAGGAACCGAAGCTCCTCATGATCATCCTTATCATCTACGTGGCTAGTACTATCTTCTCAAAGCAATTTGGGTAAGTCCTCAAATCTAAGGATGATATCTCTTGCTCATATGTTATGTAAAGACTATCTTTATCTATTTGTTCTGTGAGGGTGAGCCAAAAAAGATATCTTGACCCCCGCTCAACTCTAAATTTATAGGTATTGTCTGACAAGTTATGTAATGAAGCTATAAGCTTCATTTTCTTTGAATTTTTGATGTTTTATGATATGAAAGACTTTTCTTAGTGCCTTTACCCTTATTTCTATTCTTTTATTGTAATTTAGTTGCTTCTGTGACAAGCATGCTTAATGATATGTTAAGAGGCTTGATTGGGGTCCCTTCGGATTCCCTATTCGTTGTGTCATGTCTAGGCCCTAGACTTAGGTCATGACAAACTTGGTATTAGAGCACTAGGTTGTTAATGGTCCTCGTCATCCAACACACTGCGTCAATTAGATTGTTATTCATAATTATGTTGTGAACCACAACTATAAGTAAGAGGCTATGAGACATTTTAAGAAATGTTTCCCTTCTTCATGAACAATGGCGTGCTATAGAAGTTAGGTAAGGTTTTCCCTCTAACCAATGTTCTTTCTC
>JAOTQJ010185844.1:0-22327 GCA_025642045.1 Solanum sejunctum | reverse complement strand
TTATGATGCCTATCTATTGTTGCATTGCATCTCACATACTTAGTACATTCAAATATACTAACACATACTCTTGCCTACATGATATCACCATGTAGAGACCGGTGCCCAAGTTGAACATGCTCCTCCACATGGCTAGACGGTACTATTCCAAATGTGTTGGTGAGTCCTCCATTCCAGGGAGCTCGATTTATGCTGATCTTATCTTTGTAATGAGACATCTTTCTTATGCTTTATATTTACTATAAGGGTGAGCCTAGTAGCTTTTCCTGGTCGCCGCTATATCTATGTATTAGAGGTGTCTGTTGGAGATACTATATACTTATGATGAGCTTGACTCTTATCTCTTGTTTTTGATATTTATATGAGTTCCCTTAGTCCCATTGCCCTCGTATTACTCTTTACTTCTTTGTATTCTTCCACAACCAATGATGTGTAATGGCAAGTAAAGAGGCTCATTTTGGGTTCCTTCGTGTTTCTCATTTGTCGTGTCATGTCTAGGTCGTAGGCTTGGATTGTGACAAACATAGTATCAGAGTGCTAGGTTGATAGATCCTCGAAGTCTAACGTACCTACGCTAATTAGAGTTCTATTCATAGTTGTGAAGTGCGCCATGACTATGAACATGAGGCTATAAGGCATTTGAGGAAATGTTTCCCTTCTTCATGTCCTAAGTCATGCAATAGAGTTGTGATAAGTATTCCCCCCTAATGATTTTTCTTTGCCATGCTAGATCATGTCGAATACTAGGGGAAGACAGGCCCATACTCCCGAGGAGCAACCTATCGATGGTGAGCTATGAGATGCTCTAACTATGCTTTCCCAAGTGGTGGCCAACCAATTCCAACAAGAGGCCTTAGCCTTTCATGCTACTACCCTAGGAGCTAAGGTAAGAGACTTCATAAGGATGAATCCTTCAGCTTTTCATGGGTTAAAGGTGGATGAGGATCCACAAGAGCTTATTAATGAAGTCTACAAAGTCTTATCGATCATAGGTGTTGGTCCAAATGATAAGGAGGAGTTGACGGCGTACCAACTCAAGGGGTGGCCCAAATTTTGTTTGATAAATGGAAAAGTGAGAAGGGTAATGGCTATGTGGTGCTTTGGGACGAATTCAAATTGGCCTTCCTTAATCAATTCTTCCCTCTCGAGCTTAGGGAAGCAAAGTTGGTTGAGCTTATGAACTTGAAACAAGGTGGTATGAGTGTGAGGGAATATGCCCTCAAATTTAATCAACTTTCAAAGTATGTTGCTCACTTGGTGGCCGACTTTAGGTCAAGGATGAATAACTTCATTATAGGTGTCTCTGATTTAGTAAGTGAGGAGTGTCGGTCCTCCTTGCTTATTGATGAGATGGACTTATCTTGGTTGATGACATATATTGAGCAAATAGAGGATGAGAAGTTCATAAAGAAAAGAAGTTATGAGGCCAAGAGGGCCTGGTTTGAGGGTAGGTTCCACAAGGGTCCTAGATTTCAAGACCAAAGGCCTCCTCATGCTATAATAGGGGGTTTGCCAACGACGTTTGTAGACCTCAAGATGTTGTTGGTGTGGCTCCAAATGATGCATGTCCTAGATGTGGAAGGGGTTATAAGGGCCTATATTTGAAGGGTTCCAATGCATGTTTTGAATGTTGGGAGCTTGGTCAGAAGAAGGTAGATTGTCCTAACAACCATGGCAAGGTTCGGGGTACAAATATGGTTCCATTGGTTACTCAAGTTGGTGCCCTAAGGCACAATTAATTCTATGCTCTACAAGGGAGGCAAGGTGTTGGTGAGGTTCTCATTGTTATTATCGATATGTTTAAAATCTTGATATATATGCTTTGATTAATCCGAGTGCCACCCTGTCCTTTGTTACCCCCTTTGTTTCTAAAAAGATCCATCCTGAGTTAGAGTTATTGCCTGAGTCACATGAGGTACCTACCCCTACTGGTGCCTCTATTATTTCTAGGAGGGTGTATAGAAATTATTGGATTTGTATCTTGCAAAAAATTTTACCTTGTGATCCTGTTGAATTAGATATGATTGCTTTTGATATTATCCTAGGGATGGATTGGTTGTATGCATACTATGCTTATATCAATTGTAGAACCCGTAGGGTCAAGTTTCATTCTTCAAATGAACCCATCCTTAAGTCCGAAAGTCATGATGTAGTAGTGATGGCTAGGTTCATCTTATGCATTAAAGCCCATAGGTTGATTTCCAAGGGGTATTGTATCACCTTATGAGAGTCAAAAATGTGGAGTCCAAAGTCCCTTCTATTGAGTTAGTTCTGGTTGTAAATAAATTTCTTAATGTTTTCCCAAATGTCCTTCTTGGTGTCCCTCCCAAAAGGGAGTTGGATTTTGGCATAGATCTCCTTTCCAATACCCAACCTATCTCCATTCCCCCTTGCTTTATGGCCCTGGTAGAGTTGAAGTAGCAATTGCAAGATTTTTTGGAAAAAGGATTTATTAGACCTAGCTAATCACCTTGGGGTGCACCAGCGTTGTTTGTAAAGAAGAAAGATGGGTCACTTAGAATTGCATTGACTACTGGCAACTCAATAGGGTCACTATAAAGAATAGATATCCTCTTCCAAGGATTGATGGATTGTTTGACCAATTGCAAAGCGCTAGTTTTTTCTCTAAGATTGATCTTTGGTCTGAGTACTATCAAGTAAGGGTGAGGGAGTGTAATATTCCAAAGATAGCCTTCCGTACAAGGTAGGGGCATTATGAATTTGTGGTGATGTCCTTTGGATTGACTAATGCGCTGGCCATCTTCATGGACCTAATGAATAGGGTCTTCAATCCCTACCTTGATTCCTTTATTGTGGTTTTCATTGATGATATTTTGATATATTCACATTGTAAGGAAGAGCATATAGGTCATTTGAGGGTTGTGTTACAAAGGTTAAGGGAGGAGAGATTGTATGCTAAATATGATAAGTGTGTATTTTTTTAAAGAAGGTTGACTTATTGGATCATGTGGTGTCGGGGGATGGCATAAAAGTGGATCCTGAGAAAACCAATGTGATTAGGAATTGAACTAGGCCATTGACCCTGTCGGATATGAGGAGCTTCTTGGGCCTTGTGGGTTACTATAGAAGGTTTGTGAATGCGTTCTCCTCTATTGCTTCTCCTAAGAAAAAATTAACTCAAAAGAAGGTGAAGTTTGTGTGGACCGATGAATGTGAGAAAAACTTCCAAACATTGAAAGATAGACTTGGGTCCGTTCCTATATTATTTCTACTGGATGGGCTTGAGGGTTTTATTGTGTATTGTGATGGATCTGGAGTTGGTTTGGGTTGTGTATTAATGAAAATGGTAAGGTTATAGCCTATGCTTCTAGGCAACTCAAGGTGTATGAAAAGAACTACCCTACCCATGATCTTTAATTAGCCTCGTGGTGTTTGCATTAAAGATTTAGCGATATTATTTGTATAAGGTGTATGTTGATATCTTCATTGATCATAAGAGCCTTCAATATGTCTTCACTCAAAAAGACCTTAACTTGACACAAAGAAGGTGGGTAAAACTCCTTAAGGATAATGACATGAGTGTGCATTAACATTCGGGTAATACTAATGTTGTGGCGGATGCCTTGAGTCAGGTATCTATGAGTAGCCTAGCTCTTGTAAATGATGGTGATAGGGAGATGGCTAGGGAGATGCATAGATTGGCTAGATTGGGGGTGAGGTTGGAGGATGTGGGTGAGGTTGTTGTTGTTGTTGATGGTTCTAAATCATCTTTGATTGATGAGGTGATAGCTAAATAAGATCTAGACTCCTCCTTGCTTTACTTGAAGGCCTTGGTGAAAGAGTGCAAGATAGAGGTTTTCTTCCAATGGTGATATGGGGCCCTTAGACACCAAGATAGACTGTGTGTCCTATGTGTTGGTGGTTTGAGGGAGAGAATACTTGATAAAGCCCATAATTCCTCTTATTCTATCCATCCCGGTTTCCACCAAATTGTATAGACACTTGAAGGATGTGTATTGGTGGGGAGGCATGAAGAGGGACATTGCCAAATTTGTTTTCGGTTGTCATAGTTGCCAATAAGAAAAAGCTGAACATCAAAGGTCGGGTTCCCTAACCCAGGACATAGAGATTCCTACTTGGAAGTGGGAGGTCATTAAAATGGACTTTGTAGTTAGGTTGTCCAAGACAAGGAAAAGTTTTGATTCCATTTGGGTGGTGGTTGATAGAATGACGAAATCGGCTCACTTTTTACCGGTTAAGACTGCATATAGGGTTGAGGAGTATGCAAGTTTTTACATCCATGAGTTAGTGAGTTTGCATGAAGTTCCCTTATCCATTATATCAGATCTTGGTGCACAACATACTTCATACATTTGGAGATCTTTTCAAAGGAGTCTTGGTACCAACGTTCACCTATGTATGGCCTTCCACCCTCAAATGGATAACCAAGCCGAAAGGACAATTCAATCACTTGAAGATATTCTTAGGGCTTGTGTCTTGGACCTTAAAGGTAGTTGGGATGGCCATCTTTCATTGATTGAGTTTGCCTACAACAATAGCTATCACTCTAGCATTAGTATAGCTTCTTTTGAGGCTTTTTATGGGAGACATCGTAGATCACCGCTGTGTTGGTTTAAGGTTGGAGAGGTAGTTTCATTAGGGCTGGATCTGGTTATAGATGCTCTTGAGAAAGTTAAGATGACTAAGGAAAGATTGAGGATAGCCCAAAGTCGTCAAAGATCCTATACTGATGTGATTAGAAGAGACCTAGAATTCTAGGTGAGTGATTGGGTTTATTTGAAGGTTTCTCTGATGAAAGGTGTTGTCTGATTTGGAAAAGTTGATTCCAAGGTATGTTTGTCTTTATGAGATGATAAAGAGGGCTGGCAAGGTAGCATATGAGTTGAGGTTTCCTAGTGAAATGAATTTAGTTCATCCGGTATTCCATGTCTCTATGTTGAGGAATGTGATGGTGATCCTAATGCCATTGTGCCTCTTGATGTTATGGGTGTTGTTGAGGACAACTTAACCTATGAGGAGGTTCCGGTTCAGACCTTGGATAGACAAGTAAAGAGATTGAGAGACAAAGAGGTGGCATCCGTTATGGTCCTTTGGAAGAACCAACAAGTCAAAAAGGCTACTTAGGAGGCCAAAGTGGACATGCAAAAGCAGTATCCTTATATTTTCCACTCCACTCAAGACTAAGGTACTACTCCTAAGTTTCATATGTGACTTCGAGTCTTACATTTCAGCCCCCTATGACTTTCATATCATTCATGCTTAAGATGGTAAACTTATAATGATTTTACACTTATATTGAGATTTTGGAAATTATGTTTTACATGTTATGTTGCATTCTTATTGGGGTTGATTTATTCATAATCACTCTTGTCTTGTACATCTCTTTTACATTCGGAGACGAATGTTCCCAAAGGGGGAGATATTGCAATGACCCTAAAAAAAAGTGCACAATAACATGCCTTGGAATGCCCAAAATTTTAATTTCTTTATATCTAAAAGTTGATTCATTATTTCAAAAATCTGACTTCACATTTGTGATTGGGGGGTCCAAATTAAGTGAAAAGGGGTCTAAACTTGATTTAAAAGCAAAAGAATAGAAATTATAAAATTTTAAGGGATGAATTCTAGAGGGCTTTCTGCGATACCTCCGTAATGCGCCTTTGGCGCGCCATCGTGTAAAATCATCTCGGTGTCCTCTCCATGATGCGAAGATGTGCTTTGGTCACCTGGCAGTTTTAAAGTGTGGTCCAAAATATTCTAAGTGTTGGGCCCAAATTTTCCAAATGTATTTTTATCCATACTTAGTCAATTTTCACTCTTATAATTCCCCAAAATATTTTCCAACACTCATTGAAACACTTAGTCATATTTTCAAACTCAAGACCCAAAACCCTCATCCGAATTTAAGGATCCTCTTCAAGCTTCAAGTCTCCATTGTCAACCTCCACTAAGAACTTCTCCAAAGCTAAGGTATGTGATGTTGAACCATTGGGTCCTTCCACCCATAGTTCCTAAACCCTATTTACTTAATATTCAATGATTTAAAGTGATTTTACATGTGGGTCTTTAATTTTGAGAAATTTCGCTGCACAGTGATTTTAGCTCATGAAAGTATAGTTGTTTTAACATGTTTTGAGCCTCAAATCTTGGATCTAATATTGAATTTGAAGGAGGTATTTTGAGAGGAATGTCTTGGGGGTTGCAAGGTGTTTATTAAAGGTTTTACCATTGATTTTCCTACATGATTTTATCTTTAAATTGCATGCTCTTTTACTCCCATTACACACCAGTGTTTGACAAAATGTTCGGTTATGATTTCTTGAGGAAATGAAGGTCTAAAGAATGTGATATGATATGATTGACTATTTGATGATTAAATGATCTTATGTACATGATTAATACTATCTAAAGTGTTGTGGTAGACCATGCCCAATTTGGGAACCTAGTTGAGGGGTAATGCTCAACCACTAAGGTGATGTGTGCAATCATCACTAACCCAATTGAGGGGTTGAATGCTCAACCACTAGGGTGATGGGTGCGATCATCACTAACCTAGTTGAGGGGTTGAATGCTTGGCAGCTAAGGTGATGGGTGCGATCATCAGAAACCAAGTTTAGGAGTTGAAGTCTCAACCACTAGGCTGATGGGTGTGATCATCACTAACCTTGATGAGGGGTTTGTACCTCACACACTAAGGTGATGGGTTCTATCATCACCAACCCCAAGGGATTTATACTTTGGGTATCTAGCTTGGTCTTCTCATCATATATGATATTCTATATGAGCATGACATACTTATATTGCTATATTATGGTTGTTGCCTATCATTATGGATTTTGAATTATGATGCATATCTATTGTTGCATTGCATTCTACATACTTAGTACATTCAAACGTACTAACAGATATTCTTGCCTACATGATATCACTATGTCGGGACCAGTGCCCAAGTTGATCCTCCTCCTCCTCAACATAACTAGAAGGTGCTATTCCAAGTGTGTTGAAGAGTCCTCCATTCAAGGGACCTCGGTTTATCGTGATCTTATCTTTGTAATAAGACATCTTTCTTATGATTTATATTGACTATGAGGGTGAGCTCGATAGCATGTCTTGGCCCTCGCTATATCTATGTATTAGAGGTATTTGTTTGACATACTATGTACTTATGATGAACTTGACTCTTATCACTTTTTATGATGTTTATATGAGTTTCGTTAGTCCCATTTCCCTAGTATTACTCTTTACATCTTTCTATGCTTTTGCAACCAATGATGTGTAATGGCAAGTTAAGAGGCTTGTTTAGGGTTCCTTCGGGTTTCCCATTAGTCATGTCACGTCTAGGCGGTAGGCTTGGGTCGTGACAACATACATATAATCCCTTTAGCATCATAGGGTCACTTAGCTTGTAAACCATATAATAGCCCATTAATAACCCAAGAATTCATGTCAAGACATTTTATCAAACACTTAGCAGGTGTGCAATGATAGTTCAAAATCATGCAATTCAAGAGTAAAATAATGTGAGAAAACTTAATATAAATCAACCCACTAATCATAGTAAAACCCTTATGTAAGAAACCTTGAAATTCTTCATCAAATCTCATAATAGATCATAGTTTCATAAGCCCAAAACATGCATAGTCACAATAGACAAACTATCTCATCGTATAAGCTTGAAATAGGTAGACATGTGATTCCAATCAACATTTCATAAAATCCCAACATAATTTGTAATCATAATTCATAGTCAGTTATACCCATAAGTAACACAACTTGGAAACATGTGCTTTCATAAAAAAGAAAGTAGGGCACCATAGGTGAAAGGACCTAATCGTTGAAACCCATATACCTTGAATTTGGGGATTTCCTTAATGTAGATTTGAATGAGAACTTGAAACTTGAATGAAGTTATTGAGATCTGAAATTAAGCTTGGGACACTTGAATTTAGATGAAATATTTGGTTAAGTGTTAGAGAGGGTTTTGAGAGTGTCTTGAGTGATATAGAATTGAAAAATGGCTAAGTATAGATGTTTTCATACATATGAGGGAATGAGGCCAAGTCCCAATGCCTTAGGCCGAAGAAGGAAAAATAAGGAAGTGACAACACTACTCCGCGATGGGTCCGTGTTGCGGAGCCAAAGCGAATGCACACTGGAAATGGCAAAGTTGGTGAAAATGAAATTTTTCTATGGGTCATCTAAATTTGAGTTTATACCCATTTCTCACTCAATTTTTCCTCCAATCAAGAATATGAAGTCAGATTTTGATATCATGCACGAATTTTGAGATATATGAAAATTAAGATTATGAGCATTTTCGAGGCACCTTTCTGGGGTGTTTTAGTTTCTCCAAGCTCAACTCAAGAAAATATAAGTTTAAGGTATGTGGGTCTTCATCCATGAATTCTTTCACCCATGGAGTCCAACCTTCTCTTTTTATGAAAATTGTGTGGTTTCAAGTTGTAGTACCTATGGGTATCTCTTATTATGAAATATGAGCATGAATTATGTTGGAGTTTTATTAAGTTTTGATTGATTATGCATGAAATTCTATTTCAAGCTTATTTCATAAATTAATCTTTGTCTATTGAGACTATGCAGAATTTGAGCTATGAAACCATGAACTATTATGGGCTTTTGTGATGGATTCCATGATACCCAAATTGGGGTTTTTTACTACAATGTTTTTGGATTGATTTTTCTTTTCTTGTTATACTCTTGAGTTGCATGACTTTGGAAGTATGATGAACTCACCATATGTTTGATGAAACTATATGACAAGAATTCTCAAGTCATTGAAATGACATTGTATGATTTTTCTTTTTTCAACTTAGTGTTTTAAGATAATTATGGGCTCCCAAGCATGCATTGAAATCATGATGAGTCTTTATGATTTACAAGTGAACCATTGAGCCCTTATGCTAAGTTTTATGCTCTTGTGAATTGTGAAGCCTACTATAAGGGGTCATGAATCATGTTATACTCTTTACCCTCTAGTGCAAGGCAAATATCTAAATGAAGGGGTCATGAACCATGTTATATATCTTACCCTCATGTAGATTTATCATCATGCATTACCTAATTTCTATGTGAAGGGGTCATGAACCATGTTGAATGTATTACCCTCATGTTTGACTTAATATCATGTACAATCCTCTACCTATTATATGGGGTCATGACTCATGTTATACTCTTTACCTTCTAGCATAAGGTATTTGGATGAGCCACTTATGTCACGATATTATGTGAGACAAGTCATGCAAGCATGATTACTCTCAAGCATGATATATCTAAGCATTCATTATACATGGTATATTGAGCTTGAGTCTGTGGACTATGAATATGCATCTTGATTATTTGCTTATGATTCTTATTACATTGAACTTGGCATACTTAGTATATTCAAAGTATTAACGCATACTCTATGTCTATATGATGTAACCATGTAAGGACCGGAGCTCCTATCGATCCTCCTCCTCCACATGGCTAGTCGGACCATTCAAAGCTAGCTCTTGATGAGTCCTTATATCTAGGGATGATATCTATTTTCTTTCATGTTATGTTGAGACTCCTTATTTATAATGGATATTTATCATTATGAGGGTGAGCCTAGGAAGTGTCTTGGTCCCCATTCCATTCTAAGTTAGAGGTGTTGTTGGATACTATATTTTGTATATGCTATGCGCTTGACTCTTTCTGTGCTTTATGATTATCAATGACTTTCCTTATTCCCATTTTCCTTTTTTATCAATTAATTCTTATTATTACTTAATGTTGCTCTCGCAACCAAGGATGTGTGCATGTTACAATCAAGAGGCTTGTTTGGGTTGTCTTCAGACTTCTCATTTGCCTTGTCACGTCTAGGCCCTAGGCTTGGGTCGTGACATTATGCATAGATACATTTGATTTGATGTTGTTGATACGCAGTCTTTTGATGCTATGAATGAGTAACATTTCAAACGACCCCAAAAAGGACCCAAAAATGTAACTCAGAAGTGACCAGAATCGTAAGTTCCATATATCTAAATATTTTATGCTTGATATCAAAAATTCAACTTCATATTTTTGTTCGGAGGTCAACTTGAGTGAGTAATGGGTCTAACCCCTATTTTAGAGCAAACGAATCACAATTTAATTTTTTCAAAAATCAATTTTTCAATGAGTAATGCGCATTGCTAGCGCGACGCGCCAGTGTGTTAAAATTTTCTAGTTTTGTTGAGTCCGTCCAAGGCTTTTGGGTCATGGGACTAAGTCATCTCATGAATTAAAATAGCTATACTTAGCCTTATTTCACCCTCATATTATTCAAGACATTCTCAAATACTCTCTCAAACACTTAGAAATATATCATCTCTAAATTTCAAGTCCTAAAACTCATCCGGATCTTCATCCAAGCTCCAAGCCTCCATCTCTAATCTTTTTCAAGGATTCTCCAAAGTCAAGGTATGTGGGTTTATTTTATGAGTTCCTTTCACCCATGATACCCAAGCTTTCTTTTACCTTAAATTGCATAATTTAAGATTGATTTAGTCATGGATCTTACTTATTATGAATTTCACCGCACACTATGTTGGAGTTTTATGAAATTATGGTTGTTTTGCGATTTTGAGCTATGAGTCTAAGATCTATTGTGAGATTTGATGAAGGGGTCCGAATTACTTGAGGGTGTTACCAAGTATCTATTGATGGTTTCACATTGAATTTTCTATCATGATTACACTCTTGAATTGCATGGTTTTACACTAGCACTACACACCCGCCAAGTGTTTGATAGAATGTTCGGTTATGATTTTTTTGAGGAATTAAAGGTCCAATTCATTTCTTATGAGTTGAATGACTATATGATAGTGATATGAATATATGTATATGATATTATCTCTATAGTGTTGGGAATTGACCAAGCCTCACTCGTAGAGGTTGCAAGCCCGAGTAACCTTGTTGAGGGGTTTGTACCTTGATCGCCTCACTCAGGAGGTGGTAGATTGGTGTTACCATGTCGAGGGGTTTGTATATTAATAACCACGTTGGGGGGTTTGTACTCTATCAACCATGTTGGGGGGTTCGTACCTCATCAACCAAGTTCGGGGATTTGTACCTCATAAACTTGTTGAGGGGTTTGTACCTCATTCGCCTCTCCAAGGCGGTGGGAGGCCTTGGATATTCATTAATAATGGTCTCTCCTTACACATGTATTATGTTCTATATAAGCATCAGTTTACTTCAAGCATCATTCATACATGACATCTTGCTATATGCTCATCCATTGCCTATGTTTTGGATTTTTCATATGGTGCTTATCACTTGTTGCATTGCATCGTACATACTTAGAATATTCAAATATACTAACGCATACTCTATGCCTACATGGTGTCACCATGTAGTAACCGAAGCCCCACTTGACCATTCTCCTCCATGTAACTAGTATGACTTCTCTCAAGTTCTTTGGTATGTCCTCCTTTTCGGGGATGATGTTTCTGATCTCATACTATGCTCTAAGACTTTCTCTCTTTTATGTATATGTTGACTATGAGGGTGAGCCCGATAGTTTTTCTTGGCCCCCGCTAAGTATCTAAGTTTTACAGGTGTTGTTGGACTTATTTTGTATTATGCTATGAGCTTTGGATCTCTCTTAACTCTTGATGTTTATGATATACAAGTTGTTCCTTAGCCTCGTTGGTCCTTATTTTACTATCTCTTATTGTATTTTATTACTTCTGCGATAAAGGATGTGTAATAATATATTAAGAGGCTTGCTTGGGGCCCCTTTAGATTCCCTATACTCCGTGTCAAGTCTAGGCCCTCGGCTTGGGTCATGACAAACTTGGTATTAGAGCACTAGGTTGTTAGGTCCTCGACGCTCTACACACCGCATCGATTACAGTCTTATTCATGGTTGTGGAGAATGCCACGGCTATGAATAGGAGGCTTTGAGGCATTCTAAGAAATATTTCACTTCTTCATGATCTATGTCGTGCATTAGAGTTAGGTACCTTAGGGCTTATTGCTAACCCCTAACCATTATATTTTGGGATATGTCTCAAGCTACTCAGATGGCGATATATTGAATGCGAAAGTTTGCAATGCTCTATGGGTATTGGCCAAAGTGGTGAAAAAATTGACAACTTATCTCAATCAACAAGTGAGTGCTCTCAAAATTTCAAATGGTAAGAGAAGGGGTAGTGAGTCCAAGAGGGCCCATTTTTTAGGAAAGTTCCAAAGTCTCAAAGATAGAGGTGATGCTATATGTCCAACATGTGGTAAGGTGCATAGAATCCTATATTTGAGGCGCACCAATATTTGCTTCCGTTGTGGTGAAGAGTGGCATAAGAGGAGGCATTTTCCTTGTAAATGCAATAAGAGTAAAAGGGGGGATGATGAGTGACCGACCCAACTTAGATGCCCAAAATGTGGGAAGAATCATAGCGGTGCATATTGGAGGAACATGGGTGCATGCTTTGGGTATAGTGATATGGGCCACAAAATTTTTGAATGTCCATATGCTCACAACAAAGTTAAGGATGGTCGACCATAAGGGCAAGGTGGTCATGTTGATCAAGGGGCTCAAGTAGGGGATGAGGTGCTCGATATTGCTACTGGTATGTTGATAATTTCTTTTGGCTTTGATGTGTATGCCTTATGGGCTCGGGTGCCACTATCTCTTTCATTATTCCTTCTTTTACTAGTGGGCTTTAAGTGTGCCTCGAGTTGTTATGTGAACCTTTGGTGTCTACCCTTTTATTAAGTGTATTATTTATAGAAAGTTTATAGATGTTGTTCCGTGTTTATATTGCATTAGGTCTTGCCTTGTGAATTATTGGGTTGATGTGGTGGATTTTAATGTCATACTTGGGATGGATTAGTTGCGTGATATATGGTGTCTCCTTTGATGGTAGGACCCATAGAGTTAGATTTCAATCCCTTGATAAACCCAACTTTGAGTGGGGGCTTGTAAGGTGGTTGTGAAGGAGTAAGTTCATTTCTTGTCATAAAGTACAATTGATTTCTAAGGGTTGCAATTATCATCTTGTGAGAGCTAGGGGTGTTGAACCTAAGTTATTTCCATTGAGTTATTTTCAGTGATCAATGAGTTACTAAATGTCCCTTCTGATACTTTGAATTTAGAGTGGTGTCTTTTTGTTTGACTTATGCATTTGTTATGTCTATAGGTCTCATGAATAGGGTCTTTAATCCCTACCTTGTTTTGTTGTGGTGGACTCTAGTGATGAAGTATTGATGTATTTAGAGCTTGTAAACCATTTGGGGGTAGTGTTGCAAATCTTGGGAAAAGAGGAGTTATGTGATAAGTATGAGAAATGTTAATTTGGTTAAAAGAGGTTACCTTCCTAGGTCATGTGATGTTGTATAGTATTAAGTTGGATCCTTAAAAAGCTGATGTGATTAGAAATTGGCCAAGACCATTGACCCTATTGGACATTAGAAGTTTCTTGGGCTTAGTGAGTTATAATAAGAGGTTGGTCGATGGGTTTTCTTCTATTGCTTCTCCTATGACTTAGTTGACATTAAGTAAGACTAATTTGAGTGTACCGATGAGTGTGAGTGGAGTTTCTAAAACCTTGAAGGTTAAGTTTATGTCTGCTCCTATCTTGGCTCTACCGAAAGGGTTGGAGGGGTTGTTGTGTATTGTTATGCCTCAAGAATTGGTTGAGTGGTGATTTGATGCTAAATGGTATAGTTATAGACTATGCTTCTAGACAACTTAAGATGATTGAAAAGGATTATCCTACCCATGTTCTTGAGTTAGCTGCTATGGTCTTTGCTTTGAAAAATTGGCATCACTATTTTTGTATGGGGTGCATGTTGATGTGTTGATAGATCATAAGAGTCTCCAATGTGTGTTCATTCAAAAGATCTTAATTTGAGTCAAGGAAGGTGGTTATGACTTATTAAGGACTATGATATGAGTGTGCATTATCATCCCAGTAAGGCTATTGATGGTGGTGAAGAGGTGGCTAGGGAGGTCCATTAGTTAGCTAGAACGGGAGTTAGGTTAGAAGAGGTTAATGATGGTGTTGTTGATGGCTCTAAATATTCATTGGTTAAGGAGGTGAAATCTAAGCAAGATCTTGACCTTGCATTGTTAGAATTGAAGGTGTTAGTAAAAGATAATAAAGTGGAGGTTTTCCCCTAAGGCGGAGATGATGCCCTTAGGTATCAAGGTAGATTGTGTGTGCCTAATGTAGATGACTTGAGGAGGTTGGTTTTAGATGAGGCTCATAATTCTTCCTTTTCTATTCATCCCAGTTCTACATAGATGTATAGAGATTTAAGGGATATGTATTAGTAGGGAGATATGAAGAGGGATAGTGCCAAATTTGCATCCGGTTGTCATAGTTTTTAATAAGTCAAGGCCGAACATCAAATGTCGAGTGGCCTAGTCTAAGATATAGAGATTCCTACTTGGAAGTGGGAGGAGATTAATATGTATTTTATAGTAGGGTTGCCCAATACTAGAATGGGATTTGATTCTATTTGGGTTTTGATTGATAGGATGACAAAACTTGCTCATTTTTTACCTGTTAAGACTACATATGGGGTTGAAGATTATGTTAGGCTATATATCCATGAGTTTGTAAGGTTTCATGGGGTTTCTTTATTTGTTATTTCGGATCGTGGTGCACAATTCACTTCACACTTTTGGAGGTCCTTCAAAAGAGGTATTGGAACCAAGGTAAAACTTAGTATGGTCTTTCACCCTCAAACGGATGGCCAAGCCGAAAGAACTGTCCAAACTCTTGAGGATATGCTTAGGGATTGTGTATTAAAGTTGAGGAGTAGTTGGGATGATCATCTTCCATTGATTGAGTTTTCATATAACAATAGTTATCATTATAATATTGGTATGGCTCATTTTGAGGCCCATATTAGGCTTTATAGATCACCGTTTGGGTGGTTTGAGGTAGGAGAGGTGGATTTGATAAATCCAAATCTATTTATAAAGTCTCTTGAGAAGGTAAGGATGATTAGAGGAAGGCTAGAAACAGCCCAAAGTCATTAAAAATAGAATGCCAATTCGAGGAGGAGAGACCTTGAATTTAAGGTTGGTCATTGGATCTATTTGAAGGTTTCACCCATGAACAGTATGGTTCATTTTGGAAATAAGGGTACGTTTATCCTAAGATATGGGGGTCCTTATAGACCGTTGAGTAGGATTAGTAAGGTTGCATACGAATTGGAGTTGCCTATGAATAGGGATATGATTCGTCCAGCTCTTCATGCATCTAGGTTGAGAAGATATGTTTTTATGTCAAGTGCTATAGAACTTTTAAGGTTGTAGGTGTTATGGAATATAAGTTGGCTTAAGACAAGATCTCGGTGAGCTGGGAAGAGTTGACTAATAAGGATGTGGTATTCGTCAAGGCACGTTGAAAGAATCATCTAGTCGATAGTTCTCTTGGGAAGCAGGAGCGGGCATGCAGAAGCGATATTCAAAACTATTTCACTCTATTCAATGCTATGATAATGTGCCAACTCTTTTCCTTTCATTATTCCAAATCTTATATTTCAGTCCGTATGTCATTTGCATGCATTTAACGATTATGTTGACAAGTTCATGATATTTTGACACGTATGTTGAGATTTTGAAAATGATATTTTAAGTATGTTTATGCATTCTTGTTGGGGATGGTTTCTTCATAATTACTCTTCTCGTATGAATTTGTTTGACATTTGGGGACGAATGTTCCCAAGGGTGAGATATTGAAACGACCCCCAAAAGTGCCTGAAATGTGCCTCGAAAGTGCTCGAAATCATAATTTTCATATATCTCAAAATTCATACGTGATATCAAAAATCCAACTTCATATTCTAGTTTAGGGGGTCAAATTGCATGGGGAATGGGTCTAAACCCAATTTTAGAGCAAACAACTCGCAACTTTATTTTTCCAAAAATTGATTACCAGTGAGTAATATGCGTTACTTGCGCGATGTGCTAGTGTGTTAAAATTGCCCAGTTTTGTTGAGTCGATCTAAGGCTTTTGGATCTTAGGCCTAAGTCCTCTCATACATGAAAATATCTATACTTAGCCTTATTTTACCCTCATATCATTCAAGATATTCTCAAATACTCTCTTAAATACTTAGACAGTATTTTATCTCCAAATTTCATGTCCCAAAACTCATCCGGATCTTAAGGTTCTCATTCAAGCTTTAAGAATTCATCTCCAATCTTCTTCAAGTATTCTCCAAAGTCAAGGTATGTGGGTTTCTTTCATGAGTTCCTTTACCCCATGATACCCAAGCTTTCTTTTACCTAAAATTGTATTATTTAAAGTTGATTTACTCATAGGTCATACTTATTGCTAATTTCACTGCATACCTTGTTGGGGTTTTATGAAATTATGGTTATTTTAGAATGTTTTGAGCTATGAACTAAGATCTATTATGAGATTTGATGAAGGATTTTGACGTATATTGCTTGAGGGTGTTACCAAGTATCTATTGATGGTCTTACATTGAATTTTCTAGCATGATTACACTATTGAATTGCATGGTTTTACACTAGCACTACACACCCGCCAAGTATTTCATAAAATATCCGGTTATGATTTTCTTGAGAAATTAAAGGTCCAATGAATA
Organism: Solanum sejunctum; assembly: GCA_025642045.1. Taxonomy (NCBI): domain Eukaryota; kingdom Viridiplantae; phylum Streptophyta; class Magnoliopsida; order Solanales; family Solanaceae; genus Solanum; species Solanum sejunctum. The sequence continues at coordinate 5,749 of JAOTQJ010185844.1, read as the reverse complement.
TCTTATGAGTCGAATGACTATATGATGATGAAAGGACTATATGTATATGATATTATCTCTATAGTATTGGAAATTGACCAAGCCTCACTTGGGGGGTTGTAGGACCAGGTAAACTTGTTAAGGGGTTTGTTCCTTGATCACCTCGCTCAATAGGTGGTAGGCCCGTGCAACCATGTCGAGGGGTTTGTACCTTGATAATCACATTGGGGGAGTTTGTACTCCATCAACCATGTTGGGGGGTTTGTACCTCATCAACCTATTGAAGGATTCGTACCTCATTCGCCTCTCCAAAAGGGGTGGTAGGCCTTGGATATTCACTAATAGTGGTCTCTCCTTACACATGTATTATGTTCGATATAAGAATCATCTTACTTCAAGCATCATTCATACATGTTATCTTGCTATATGCTCATTCATTGCCTATGTTATGCATTTTGCTTATGTCCTTATCACTCGTTGCATTGCATCCTATACTTAGTACATTCAAATGTACTAACGCATACTCTATGCCTACATAATGTCACCATCTAGGAATCGGAGCCCCACTTGACCATCCTCCTCCACGTGGCTAGTACGACTTCTCTCAAGTTCTTTGGTGAGTCCTCCATTTCGGGGATAATGTTTATGATCTCATACTATGTTCTAAAACTATATTTTTTTTATGCATTTGTTGACTATGAGGGTGAACCCGGTAGCTTTTCTTGGCCCCCGCTAAGTATCTAAGTTTTTAGAGGTGGTGTTAGACATGTTTTGTATTATGCTATGAGCTTTGATTTTCTCTTGACTATTGATGTTTTATGATATGGAAGTTGTCCCTTAGCCCGTTTGTCTCTATTTTACTATCTCTTGATGTATTTTATTGCTTCCGCAACTAAAGATGTGTAATGATATGTTAAGAGACTTGCTTGGGGTCCCTTCGGGTTCTCTATGCGTCATGTCATGTCTAGGCCGTAGGTTTTGGTCGTGACAAATTTTTTGTTGAAATAACATAGGATACCATTTTCTTTACTTGTTTGTGGGTTTTTTTTAACATTATTTTCAGGTATCAAATTTATACTATTTGTTTCTGTGTGTGTCTTTGTGTATGAATTTTCGTGAATTAATATACTAATTTCATGTTGTTTGCATGTTGATACATGAAAGCACACTAGGTGTTTTTGAAAATGTCTTTGGGGTATTCCAAAATTGAAAATCATAATTTAAGTCTCAAATATACTCTTCACGTACATTTAGTCAAGTATCAAATATCTATAATACAAATAATCTAAAATTTTGTCCAAGAATCAAATAGATAGATTCAAGTATCAAAACCTTAAATTAAGTACATGAATTTAAGTGTCAAATCTAAAAAGCGTCATAGTCTAAAATTTTATTTGAGTATCAAATATCTTATCAACTATATACTTTTTTGTATGTGGGTATGCTTTATTTGATACATGAAAATAGTTATGTCATTTGATATCTAGAAGGAAAGATTATCTACAAAATGTTAGGTATCAGGCCTTATCTTATTTAATTTTCTGAAGTATCAAACTACTTCTTTTTGTTAAACAAAAGTGAATATGGATAAGAAAAATTCAATGTCTGATGAATAACTATTAAGTTAGAAGAAAAAGAATAAACTAATGATACCTCGTTGATTTTAAATCATATGAAATTCTTGATAAATAAAACTATATCATCATCATTGTTTAATTGATGTGTTGTGCTAAAAAAGTTAAAATCATGTATCATGTTAATGTAAAATTTAAAAATTTATTATGTAATTATGTTTTTAGCTATGTGCTAAAGTGTTTCTCGGATTATTGTGGCTGAAAAATGAAGGCATCGTGCATGCAAAATAAAAATACATGTAAAATCAGATACTTCAATGACGTACATAATTATACAGTAAGGGAAAGAATCTTAAACAACGTTGAAGCGACACTATCATTTGTTAGTTGAGTGGTAGTACCAAAATTGGTTAATCATAAAAGAATGCTCACACCGAACTATATAGTCGAGGATTTAAAGGCTGCATATGGGGTGAACTTGTAATTTCTTTCCTAAAGAAAAATGAGAATTTGAACTTTAGCTATTTCTCTTTTATCAATTCTAATAAGGCAAAAAATGTCAAACTTTAAACATTCCCGGAAGGATGGATTTTTGTTGTTAATGGATTATCAATGAAAATATTTGTTTTCTAATTCTTCTAAGTTTTCAAGTATTACAGTGTATTTGAATATTAGAATAGTAGAACATGTAGGTGCTCGAACTATGTCTATATTAAATGACACTTTTTGATGTTTTTGAGCTATTTAAATAGAAACAGCACTACTGATAACAGTTACTTATTTGTTTAATGATGAAAGATCTGGAATAATTCCTTGTGTTATTAATTTTTTTTGTTTGTGTTATAAATGAATCAATAAGGACAAATGTGCATAACTTAGGTAAGGTATCGGAATATATATCATGATACCACTTGATACCTATCAATATATAGTATAATAACTGAACAACAACATATATATTTTTGTGTAAAATTAATATTATAAATGTCAATCCTGCCGAGATTGCACATGTATAATGAACAAGTTATGTTATCATGATACTTTGTATAAGTATCAAAGTTAGATTTTTTTTGGTCCATATTACATTCCAAATCAATGGAAGTTGTTGTGTCATAAGATGAAGGGAAAAGGGCCAAAAATACCCTCCAACTATATGAAAAAGTCTATAATTACCTTTCATCCATCTTTTGGTCTAAAAATACCCTTCCATCCACCTTTTTAGCTCATTTATACCCTTCACACTAACAACCCTCTCTTTTTTCTTTTTCTTTATTAAATATTTATTATGGTATTGTTCTTTATGGAATAAAATAAACCCCTACCTTATTTGATTTGTTTCCATAATTTTTTTAAAATTAAAATAATTTACCTCTTTAAAACCCTTATTTTTTTAAAAAAAAAAAATTCTAGAAATTTCTTTCAGAAAAAAATGGAAGGAGTATTTTTAAAAAATTTTAAAAAGTTTTTTCAAATATTTTATTCAAGTTAAACCAATATCTTTCTTTATAACTTCTAAACGAACTTAAAAAAAAAACTTCTAGATCCTAGATTTCTTTCATAATTTATCAAAATCAAGATAAAATGCCTCTTCAAAATCTCCAAAGTAAAAAAGAAAATTAGTAGTAGTTTTTTTGTTTTGGTTTGGAGTCACCAAGAAAACGTTTTTTGACTTATATAAATTATATGAATTTTTTAAAATAATTTAAAAATAAACTAATATTTTATTTTTATTTTAGATTTCTGTTTGCTTTGTTGTTGGATCATGAAGCATGTATATTGATTTGGCTTAGATATAGAATGAAGAAAAATCTAAAAAAGATTTCTTATAAAAATAAAGTTAATAAAAAAATAAGTTTTAGTTTATCCAAAGAATATGTTTTTATTTTTATAATGTTATAATAAAACAACAATAATTATTCAGATTCATTAGATTAAAAAAATTAAAGAAAGCTAAATTGGTATTAATAAAACACTATGGCCCTTAAAAGGTTAAATTTTTATATAAATAAAATATAAGTATGTACAGTTTTTTTTAATAATTTCAAAATATGTATTAATAGTACTAGTTTATTTAAATTTTAAAAAAAAGTTTTCATATATTTCATCCAAGTTTAAACAATATCTTTCTTTATAACTTCTAAACGAACTTTAAAAAAAAAACTTCAAGATCTTTTTTTTAAAAAATAAATTGAGAATTTTAAAGAGGTATATTATTTTTATTTAAAACTTTATTTTATTCCATAAAAAAATACCATAATAAATATTTAAGAAAGAAAGGTAAAAAAGAAAAGGTTGTTAGTTTGAAAGGTATAAGTGAACCAAAAAGTTAGACGGAAGAATATTTTTAGACCAAAAGATGGATGGAGGATATTTATAAACCTTTTCCTATAGTTGTAGGATATTTTTGACCCTTTTTCCTAAGATGAATTAAGATACTTTATTGAAATTGTTAATACTTTAGTTGTGTACCTGTGTCGGATGAAACAAATCTATAAGGTATAAAAGGAATCCTAGTTGGAGGTATCAATATATGCATAAGGAGATAGTTTAAATTGATATATATATATATATATATACACACACACATACACACACAAAAGTTGGGTTTGAAAAGGTCTAATCAAAAACAAACTTCAGCTAAAACACAAAGGTATTATGGTTTGTTTGTTACTAGTCATAACATGTTGTTCATGAATTCAAAATAAATAGATAACAGATACATATACTAAGGAATGCCTACAACATTCTCCATTTTCGGTATGATGAAAAAATCTCTAGGCTAAGGTGGATCATCATTCTCACTAATATAATCTCAACGCGTCTTGTCGCTCCCATATTTCCATAATAGTGCAGCAAACCTCTTACGAAGATACTCTGCATCCAGATGATCAGTTAGGACTGGAATCCCTCCGCTTAAGTATTCAGCATATGCAGTAATCAATATACTGAAGTCACTGAAAATGTGTAATTAAAAATTAATTATACGAGAAAAAAGGTAAAAGCAATAATAAAGCATGGAGAAACTTACGGATTGTCGCTTTCCTATGAGTGATGCCTTAAACAAATTTAACTTTAAAGTGTATTTTTTGACCAATCATGTCACTAGATTTCTTGTCCTTGTATGCTTCAATTAAGGGCCAGTCAATCCTATCCATTTTTACAAAACATCCACTGTCTTGAAGATAAGTGGCAACATTACTGTCAATTTTTTAATCTTAATAGGTGGTCTTTTGTGCCTAGAACCCACAGTATAATCATACAATTATATGATTGATACTTGTTTAATTAATTGAAATTCTTCATACTCATAATTATGATTAAAAAAAGAATTAAAGATACTAGAGTACAAATAGTAGTGTAACACTTATTTGATTAGATACCTTAAGTTCACATACTGATTAGATACGTGAATTAAGTGCTTGATACCTTAAAGTTTACATACTAGATATCATAAATTTACATATTTAGGTACCTATATGAATCTATTGATACTTGATTGTATAATTTCAATCAAGTGGTTTGATACTTTCAAAAAAGTATTTCCACTTGTTTGACAGAATACCTGTGTTAGAAAAGAAATCATAAATTTGATACTTATAAAATTTAATAAATAACCAAGATCCTCAATAACCCTAAGTATTGGTATTAGGACACTAATTAATATATACCATGTATCAACAACATAAAATGTAACACCTCGTGAAATTATCGAAATACCCCTAGAATAGAATCATGCGCGTGACGCTTCTTCCCAAGCTCTGATAGGGAATCTGAGACCGGATTTGTAATTAACACGAAAAAAATAGATAGAAGAGTGGTCTCGACCCAATTTTAGAGCAATCTGATCAAAAAATAATTATTTTTGTAATAAGATGCGAACCAGTGAAGGTGCGCGACGGGACCACAATGCGCCATCATCGCGGACCAATACTTAGAAAGCTTATTCGGAGAGTTTTTGATAAAAATATCAAAAAAATACATGGTCCGCGTCACGGACCCCGCATCCCAAAACTGATTTTTTTTTAACTTTATAAGAGGCATCCTAGATCGTTTCAAACCATTCCTAGCCTTAATATATGATCAAATTAGGTCATTTTTGTTAGACCCCGTAATTAATTTGCTCGAAATAAATCGTCCAATTGGAAAAAAAATTATGGCGAACATGGCATAAGTTCACTTTCGTAAGTGCGCGGTGC
>JAOTQJ010185833.1:0-22330 GCA_025642045.1 Solanum sejunctum | reverse complement strand
CCCCCAAGTTCTCAAAGTTCAACTCCTCCCCATACTTAGAGGCATAAGAAAAACTTAAATTTGGATTAAGAACTTACGTCAATTGATTGTAAGACTTCCTTTCCTTCTTCTCCTTCTCTTCTTCTTCTGCTTCTTCTTCTAAGTGTAGATATGTATGTAAGTCTAAGGCAAGAAATCTTCTTTATTTTGAACTTGAAGGGGTATATATATAGACATACAACTTTTAAAAATTGCAACATAAGGTCTTCTAGTTAGGCCATTGACCAATTATGTCCCCAAACTTTTCTATTTTAATCCAATTAAGGACTCCCGACTTCAACTAAATTTTTACCCGCAAAAATTTACTTGATCCCATACTCTCGCACCATAAGTTAGTAAAATTTAAAATACACCTCAATCACAACAATTTTCCCGAATGAGCAATTAACCTCCATTTAGTTACTTACGGGGTCTAACAGTTAGCATCGACGTCACTTTGACGGGACACTTTCATGGACTGTGTGGTGTTACACGGACTGTGTAGTTGTTCGTCTAAGCACACATAGAAAACACGTTGCAGGCCACCCCAAAAACTAGGCTCACGAGCCATCCTATAAAGCCACGGCCTGTCAAAGGTGCCCATGGCACCTCACTTAGCCAAAACTCCTCTCTTGCTCACTCCTCGTCACTGTGCACACCGCATGACCCCTTGACACAGTCAGTGGCAAGCCATCGGCCCTCACCATTGGCTATTTCACCTTCCTTAGGCAAATAATGGCTTTTTCCAGCCCCAAGACAACCAGATAGCCCGTCCAACACTTCACTAGTCGTCAAGTTGTCCGTGTGACATCACTATATGGGAGGGTCTCACGAAAATGGTCATAACTCCTTCATCCGACCTCGGAATGAGGTGAAACCAAGTGCATTAGAAAATAACTCAAAAGTATTTTATTTGACATGTCATGGGATACTATATTCCAAGTGTGCCAAAAGTTATGCACATTTAAAGTTGGACCTTGCATGGACCAACACCCAAAACTCAACTTATAGGGAAGTCTTGAACTTTTCTAAGTACTAGGAGTCTACTATTACCCTAATACACTCTCCACCTGAAACAATGAGGCTTAAAACATAGGTACATAAGAGCATGGAAATACGAGGTGTCATAAAAAACATGGTTAAGTTTGTGTGGACGAATGAATGTGAGAAGAGTTTTTAGACCTTGAAGGATCGGCTTACATCGATTCCTATTTTGACTCTACTGAATGGCTTAGATGGGTTTGTGGTGTATTATGGTGCTTCTCATATTAGGTTGGGGTGCATGCTTAGGCAGCATTGTAAAGTGATAGCTTATGTATTAAGGCAATTGAGGGTGCATGAGCATAACTACCCTATTCATGACCTTGAGTTAGCGACAATGGTATTTGCTTTGAAAATTTGGAGACACTATTTGTATGGTGTGCACATGTTTTCACCAATCATAAGAGTTTGCAATGTGGGTTCATTCAAAGGAATCTTAACTTGAGGCAAAGGAAATGGTTGGAACTCCTTAAGGACTACGATATTTGTATGCAATATCATCTCGGCAAGGTGAATATTATAGCCAATGCTCTTAGTAGGTTATATATGGGGAGTGTGCCTGATGTTGGGGAAGAGAAGAAGTAGTTAGCAAAGGATGTTCACCATTTGGCTAGGTTGGTTATTAGGTTAGACGACTCTAATGATGGTGGTATTTATGTTCAAAATGATGTCAAATCTTTGGTGGTTGTTAATGTAAAATGTAAGCAAGATCTAGATCCATCATTGGTTGAATTGAATAAATTAGTTGCTAAAAAGAAAATAGAGGTGTTCTCTCAAAGGGGAGATGGTGTGTTTTGGTATCAAGATCGGTTATGTGTTCCAGATGTGGATGACCTTAGGAGAGTGGTCATGAGCAAAGTCCATAACTCTCATTATTCTATTCATCCAAGATTTACTAAGATGTATCGGGACTTGAGGGAAGTGTATTGGTTGCATGGTATGAAAAAGGATATAGATAAGTTTGTATCCAAATGTGCTAATTGTGAACGAGTGAAAGTAGAATACTAAAGGCTTGGTGATTTGGCTCAATATAGTGAGATTCCTATTTGGAAGTGAGAGTATGTGAACATGGACTTTATGGTTGGTTGGCCTCGAAATAAAAGCTATTTGACTCCTTTTGGGTTATCATTGATCGAATGACTAAGTTGGCTTATTTCCTACCTGTTAAGACTACTTTTGCTGCCAAAGATTATACAAGATTGTATATCCAAGAGTTTGTGAGGTTGCATGGTGTGCTTAGGTCCATTATATCGAATCATGGTACCCAATTCACTTCTCACTTTTGGAGGTAATTTCAAAGAGTACTTGGTACTAAGGTGAAGTTGAGCACCGCCTTTCATCCTCAAACCAATGGACAAGCTGAGAGGACAATTGAAACTTTAGAGAACATGTTGAGGGCTTGTGTGCTCGAATTCAAGGGTAATTAGGATGACCATCTTTCAATCATTGAGTTTATATGTAATAATAGCTTTCATACTAGCATTGGTATGGCACAACTTGAGTCTTTGTATGGTAGGAGATGTAGGTGTCCCATAGGGTGGTTTGAGTTGGGAGAGATGGCTTTGATTGGCCCAGATTTGGTATTGGAGGCTATGGCGAAGGTGAATATGATCAGAGAAAGGTTGAAGACGGCCCAAAGTCGCCAAAAGTCCTTCTCGGATGTGAGGAAGATAGAGCTTGATTTTCATGTTGGTGATTAGGTGTATGTAAATGTCTCACCTGTGAAGGGTCTGATGCACTTTATTAAGAACAACAAGCTAAGCCCCTAGTATCTAGGCCCTTATGAGATCGTTGAGTATATTAGCAATGTGGCTTATAGGTTGGAGTTACCTACATATTAAGCTCTATTCACTCAGTCTTCTATGTGTCCATGTTCAGAAAGTTGGTTAGTGATCCTAGTACTATTGTACCTTTAAAAGGTGTTGATGTTGAGGAGAACTTATCTTATGAGGAAGTTTCGGTGGAAATTTTGGATAGTCAAGTGAAGCATCTTTATAACAAGGATGTGGCTTCGGTTAAGGTAGGGAGAAATCAACATGTTGAGAGTGCTACATGGGAGGCGGAATTGGACATACATGATGAAATGATATCCCCATCATTTTGAATCTACTCAAGCTAAGGTACTACGTTCTTCCTTTTTTTTCAAATGGTCCTAATTCTTTCACTATTGAGTTTCATGATATGATATGCATACATGTCCACCAAAATGATTTCTATATTGTTCTAAATGATTTGAATACGCTTAATATGAGTTTTGAGCACTTTATGAGTTTTAAGTATGAAAATGTGTTGTATGTTGTGAGTTGAAGTTTCATGTTCTAAGTCGAGCCTTTCAAGACTTATTCTTGCATATTCAAGGATGAATGTTCCTATGAGGGTGATGATGTAAGGAACCGGCTGTTGTACGACCTCATTGGAGCTTGAAAACATCAATTTTGGAAAGTTTTGGACTAAGGTGTCACTCCATGGGAACCCTCATGGTCCGTGTGAGGTCTCATGGCCTGTGTGGAGCCTTCATGGAGTAGAAACTGGCCTATTTAGGAGTGTTGCCCCTTTAATTTAGAGTTTTAAACTAAGGTACATCGCAAATGGACCCCTCACGGTTTGTGTGACACTTCACGGATCGTGTGGTAGCCTTATCTTGAAATTCCACAATTTTGGGAACAAGTGTGGTGACACAGACAAGTACATAGCCCGTATGGCCATTTGTATGGCTTTTAGAGTGAAACTTTTCTAAGTATGGAGTCACCATTTCGGAACTTTGTCGTGGAATATTTTTTTTCTAAGTAAGGGGGTGCGGGCAGTCTCATGGCCTGTGTGGTCTTCTGTGGGAGTGATTTTGTTGAAACATTCTAAGTACGGGATTACCATTTTGGACCTTTGTCGAGTAAAGTTTCCTAAGTGTTAGTTCATGGAAAAGTATACGGTCTGTGTGGTGTGTCAAAGACCATATAGTCCCCGTTGAAGTGACGATTTGCAATTTTTCAACTTATTTCATTAATAGCGTTTGTCTAATTATAGATTATTCTATGGGTTGTTTGTAACTAGCTATGCTATCTAAAGACTTCCTAATAAGCTAAAACTTATTTCTCTCGTTCAAATTCATTTCTCACATTTCAAAATTCTCCTAAGTCTCTCTTAAAGAACTCTTGTGGGTTTTAAGCTTGGGGATCAAGGAAAAGCTCTTTCTTCACCAAATTCCTTCTTGAATCTTCTTCATTAGCTAAGGTATATGGGTTTGATTCTTGGTATCTTTCAACCAAGAAGACCCTAACTCTTTTCAACTGAATTTCATGAATTTAGGATACTTTAAATATGGATATTAAGAATTATGATTAAATAAATTTAATTGAAGTATGAGCTATACTTATTTGATGATTTTAAGTTGAGTTAAGCCCGAAATGCATTGAAGTTATGAAGTTATGAAAGTGCATGTCCGCTTTAAAGCTTGATTTGTGCATTGATAATTCATATTATGATTTAAAAATAAATTTGACTTATAGTTCTACTTGAAATTCATAATGTATTGTTGATTTGAATCTCTATTACCCATGCTATCCTCATCTCATTCATGGCATATGCATACATGACTATGGTTTTCATGTATTTTATGAAGTGGATCAAGACCCAATGATGTTTATGTATATGATTTTGAGAAGGTCATGGTTATAACAAGAATAAGATCACATATATGTCTAAGATTATGGCTTATTGAGCAATTATGGGTGTGGGTACTATCCTCAAGGGACTCATTTCTCAAGAATGTGCTCCAAAGGAGCTATTCCAATGCATGAGGAGTACTCATGAAGAATGTTTTGACTTTTTAGCCTCTTATGCATGACTATGAAGAACGTGATTTGGCTTTTAAGCCTGAGTATGCATATAAATGAATGAAATTCTTATGCCTCTTTTACAAGTATGTGTATATACATGCATACATACATATATATATATTCTAGTGGGATGATGACCTAGCATCGATTGGATTGGAGGCAGTGTGGGCTATCCCCAAGGGTCCATACTCCTTTTCCTTGAACTATGTGCCTAAAATAGGTATATGTTTATTATTCCAAGGGGGAAAGAAGAGAAAAGAAAGAATGTTAAGGATCTACCTTCGGCAAGTAGGTCACCTCTTTAACTGTTGTGTGGGAGACAATGGGGTTCATGTGCCCTTGTCATCTAACAACGAAATGCAAGTTAATGAGTTCATGTGCATTACATGCCTATATACTTAGTACATTCAAATGAACTAATGCATACTTTTGCCTACATGATCTAACCATGTAGCTAGGGACTTAGGAGTACATTCATCCTCCGTACGATGTCTAGCTTGGATCTTGACATTTGATTGTCGTGATGAGTCCTATCTTCCAAGGACAATGTATCTTTCCTCTACCTATGGTACTTAGTTTATGTATTTACTTTGAGGGTGAGCCCGAGACATGTCTTGGACCCCATCCTATCTTATGATTAAAGATATTGTTGGACATCTTGTAGACTCCTTTACGTTTATATGCTAAGATTTGTATTCAGGTACTTTGTTTATGTATATGGTTTTGAAATGGTTATGTCATTATGGTTTGATTATGAGCTTATATTATGGATTCATGTTATGATGTGGAAGATCCTAAGTCCCATATTGCCCCTATAGCGTGAGCCATAGTTATCCGCCCCTTAGGCCTTATGTGCTATATGTAATGTGAATCCATGTTACTCCCTATCCCCTATGACATCCCCATAGCGTGAGTCCTACTTTCCCATCCCTTAAATTATGTGTTTACTATTTATACGTGCTTCTAAACCAATTATGTGTGAATGGATACTATGAGGCTTGTTTGGGGACTCTCGGATTCCCATTCGCTATGTCACTCCTAGACCCTAGGTCCAAATCGTGACAATCCATGACATTTATTACTTAAAGTAAACTGATTTGATATAATTTATAATTTATTAAAGTTAAAATTAAAATATTGCCAAAAAGGGGAACTTTGATCTTGGTTTGTCATTCTTTTTGAAATCGAGAGAGTACAATTTATTAACAACAACAGCATACCCCAGTGCCTCAAAAGGCTCCCGCTCATTGCGGGGTAAGGGGGGGTCGGATGTACACAGCCTAACCCCTATGTTTAGAAACATAAAGCGGCTGTTTCCAGATGACCAATGAGAGAGAGTAGAATTTATTAAATAAAAAAATGATATAAAATGCATATTCTTAATTGTAGATAGTACAAAAAAGGGTAGTTTTTTTTCTTGTGTGTGCCCTGTTGTCTTTTTCCTCCATATCTGTTCAGCCAATATTCAATGTGTACAAACTACAAACATAATCAAATTTTGTAAATCCAGTAATTAATTTTGTATATCAGTAGTTGCATTTCCCAAAAACATTGTATAAAAATAAAGCATTTTTAGTTGTAATTGAAATTAGCAAAACAAGTAGAACAAAAAAGATTATTCTTTTACTAACATCGTCGTCTGCTAATCTGCTTTGCTGTGATCCTTTCTCTGCGATTTTATGCTATCATGGTAAGATTCCGTTTTTTATGTCTTTTTTTCTTTTAAAAGTTTATAGATCTGGATTGATGTGCCGTGATTTTTATTTTTTGGGAGTATCCGCTTTCATTTTAGTTTATCTAGGATTAATTTTTTGCGATTAATATGATTGAGGAGGGTTAAGAAATCTGAATTCTTATGAATTAAGAAATATTGCTTAATTAAATAGGAGGAAAAAAGTTAAAAAGAATCTACTTAATTAAGTAGGAGTAAAAATATTTGATGTAGTTGTTTGTTTATGAGAATTTATTTTGATACTTTGCTAGATTTTTGGCTCTCACTATATATGACTAATTTCCTATTTGGGTTGTACTTCTGTTCGTAACAAATTTTCAAAGTGTCAAAAATTAACTGCAACTAAAAATAAATAAAAGAAAGATGTACTTAATTTTTTAATTGATGAATTTGTGAGTATAATTCTGTTACTTTCTTGATTCTTCTCCTAAACTTGTCCAAGATCCGGGGGCTTTCAGTAGCGTATTACTAGAATTCTTGAATACTTTTGATCCTTTAGAGATGTATTTTAATCACCGGCTTTGTTCTTATAGAATATGTCTAGGAAGAACTCGTCGATCACTCCTCGAAAGAAATGTGTAGTAGATGGTGTAGCTTTCCACAATACTTGCTTCAATGCTTACTCAAGCTTTTATAGAATGTCCTTTGAATGTCATTTCTATCCCCTATTTAAGTTGAAGGGGATGGACAAGGTTGCTTGTGATTGGCCTAAAGATATCATCTTGACACTTGACGAAGTGTGATTAGTTCTTGTATTTGGCTAAGATTATCACATCATTTGGACAAGTGGTGTGATCTTCTTGGTCTTGGATGCCTCGTCACCATGACGAGTGGCATGGATTTGGGCTTCAAGTTTACATGGACCTTCGACTTGAACTTAATAAAATATCAATAAAATAGACTTTATATAATTTTTAAAGCCCAAATTAATCATTCAACCCAAATGAAAATGGATTTAATTCAAAGTTCATATGAATTTAATCCAATAAAATTTATGTGCCTACAAAAGCCTCCCAAAAATTAATCTAAGACCAAAGGAATTTAAGTTGAAACCCCTAATATTGATGCTAACCAAAGGTATTGTGTTGAAAATCACTCATCCAATGAGTTCCTTGAAAATATCCTTTGAAAATCGCCCCTCAAAGCTCCAAATTTCAAAAATAGTGAATATAAGGTATTTTTTTCGACATTCGGCCTCAAGAACCACTCTCAAATGTCACAAAAGCGACCAATGGTTCACTTAAGTATCACTCGAATGATTCGCAGCAAAACTTGGTTCACCTAATTGAAAACCGCACCCTTTCGCTTTAGCAGGACCTGATCCGCCCAACTGAACCCTACCCAAAAAAGGGTGGTCGGTTTACTGGAACATGATCCGCGCTTAAGCAAGACCTACAGCACCATATATCAAAGATTTGGAAAAAATTAGTTAAGTCTCCGATCAAACTCTCAAGATTGGTACCCTATTCACACAACCTACATATTCTACCCTACAAAATTTGATGTTTCAGACTCGATGAAACTATTAAAAACTGAATCTGCGGTCTCTTTGACCGGGGACCCGATGAAACGTAACTAAACTAGTCAAAATTCAAAAAGACCAATGTGTCCTCAAGGCTTCCAAAAAATATGACGATGTCTCGCCTAGTCTTAAAATCACCTCTTGAATCAAACAGAGCTATTAGAAATTCAATCCAAACATTAAAATTCAAAATATTGATCAAAGCCAAACTTTCCGTCTTAGGGCCTCAAATCCACAAAACAACCTCAATTCTAAAAGTGAAGGTGTTTCTAGACTAATTTCGACATTACAAAACTGATGGAACTCTTGAAATTCCATTTCGAGACTCAAAATGCCAAATGGCACTAAAATTCACTTTTAACCTTCTTAAACCTTTAAAACTCTTGCACTGGCATACTTCTCAACCTTTTTACTATTTTTCCAAGAGCAACAGTGTAATCGATGAAATAAAACCTTAGAAATTAACAGGAGGGTTGTAATGGTAATTTGTTGAGGATTTTTAAAAATAGCCATTAAGGTCATCACAACATCCACCACTAAAATCAATATTCATCTTCAATATAGGATACAAATGTACCTAGGGCGTAAAAACGCTAGGGATAACTATTATGTATATTTGACTCTATCACCTAAGTCGCGTCCTCGACAAGTCGATGTTGCCGCTGAACCTTGACTAAAGTAATCCTCTTTGTACTATGTCTCCAATCCTGACTGTCAAGTATATCTGCTGGATTTTCATCATATTTTAAATCTAAGACACAACTCTACTAAATCATAAGAAATCAGTGGGACTCATCTGGTATGTATCTGTGAAGCATGAAGACATGGAAAACAGGATGAACTGCTAATAGTCTGGGTGGCAAAGCCTACTAGTAAGCCACCTTACCCACTCTCCACAAAATCTCAAATAGGCTAATAAATTGCAAGAAAAGCTTGCCGTTGTTTCCAAATGCCATCACACCCTTCATGGGTGATATCTTTAGCTACCCCTGGTCACCCACCATAAACTCCAAAGGTCGGATCCTCTAGCCAACATAGCTCTTCTGGCGACTTTGAGCTATCAAAAATCAAATGTGAATTAGGAAAATCTGCTCCATATCATCTCTAAGCAAGTGAACACCAAAGTCACCCTCTGAAACTGAATTAAATTCCCCAATAGGAGATTGACATCTCTAACTATACAATGTCTCAAACATGCCATCTAAATGCTAGAATCGTAATTGTTGTTGTAAGCAAACTCCACCAAGGGTAGATGTTGATCCCAATGAGCCCTAAAGTTTATTTGTAGGCTCAAAGAATATCATTTGGCACTTATATAGTCCTCTCAATTTGTCCACTAGTCTGGGGGTGAAAGGCTAAACTCAAATCCATTCGAGTACCCAACCGATGTTGTAGGGTCCTCCAAAAGTGAGAAGTGAACCCCAAACCCTTGTCTAACATGATAGAGATAAGTACTTGGTGCAAGCTAACAATCTTATAGATATAGATCCTAGCCAACGACTCCAGATTGTAACTAGTCCTCACTAGAATGAAATAAGCTAATATGGTCAATCTATAATCACCCAAATTGAGTCAAACTTACCCAATGGCATAGATAATCCAATCATAAAATCCATAGTAATACATTTCCACTTTCACTTGAAAATGGAAATCCTAAGCATCAAATCTCCTAGCCTTTGATGCTCTTATTTCACCTATTGGCCATTTAAACACTTAGCCGGGAACTCTACAATATCCCTCTTCATCCCACGCTACCAGTAATATTACTTGAAATCATGGATCATCTTGGCCACTACTGAGTGAATGGAATACTTAGCACAATTTGCCTCCTATAAGACCATAGACACTCAATCACCTACCTTAGGCACACAATGCACCCATTGGTCCTCAAAACACCCTCTAAGTCAAGAGAAGCCGACTTGGCTTCACCCTTCAACACCTTGTCCTAAATTGTACATAGTTTATCATCATCAGACTAGTGAGCATGGATTTGGTCCATCAAGAAAGGTCTAACAAAGTCCAATACATAGTGAAGTGGAGAAATATCAAGTCAGATAAACTAGCGAGCCAGAGACTATACGTCTAAGGCCAAGGGCCTATCCTCCATTCTAAAAAATGCCATGTTATCCATATTAGAAGCCTTCTGGCTCAAAGCATCAACAACAATATTGGTCTTGGCCAAATGATATAGAATAGTGATGTCATATTAATTCAATAACTCTAACCACCTACACTACCTCATGTTCAAATATGGCTACGAGAAGATATATTCGAGGCTGTGATATATCTTACAATGCACCCAATATAGATAGTGTCTCCATAACTTCAATATAAATACCATGAACGTTAAATGTAGATCATAGGTGGGGTAGTTCTTATCATGCACTTTCAACTGGCATGAGACATATTCAATAACTTCCCCTTCTGCATCAATATACCACCCAAATCTACACCAGACACATAAATCACAGAGGGTATAACCTCCACAAATAGTGCTAGCATAGGTGTTGAAGTCAACAACTCTTTGAGCTTCTAGAAGCTTGTCTCACAATCCTCAGTCCACAAAAATGGTACCTTCTTCTGGGTGAGTCAAGCCAATGGAGCTATAATAGTATAGAATTTTGGAACAAATTTCTAATAATACCTTGCCAAATCATAAAACTTCTAATATCCATCATAGAAGTTGGTCTCACCCAATCTTTCACGGCTACCACCTTAGCTGACTCTACCATGATGCAATCCTTTGTCCCACATGCCCCAAGAAAGATGTGAACTCAAGCCAAAATTTAAACTTGAAGAATTTAGCATATGACTTTTCTTCTCTCAACCATTGAAGTACAGTCCTTGAAGAATTTAAAATTTAACTTTTCTTCTCTCAGCCTTTGAACTACAGTCCTCAAGTGCTAAACATGATCTCTCATTCTTGTATAAAAAATTATTAGTCAATTCTCATCTTAAGTATCCTGCAGTTTAATAATTAATAAAAATATAATATAAACATAATGATATTTAGTTGATATTAAAATTTATGTAGAATATAGAGTAGTTTTGTAAAATTTGTTTACTTAATTATGATTATAATATTTGTTAATATAATATAATCTTAATCTTTAAAAATTGAATAGGATATATTTCTCCCACCTAGAAGTGCACTTGACAAAATAGAGGGAAAGTGTAATGGAGGGAAGTCAAATCTAAATATGAGTTGTCTTTGATTTATTTATTTATTTTGTTGGACTCATTGTTTTATTGCATTCATTAGTTTTCATTCTATTAAATTTTATATATTAATTTAATAATAAATTTTTATATTTATTTTCACTTTTAAGATATCAACAAAAATAACTATATTTTTCTTTGTCTTAATTATAGCATTAATTACTTATTTTCAAAATCTAATACTAATTCTAATTAATCAGGATATATAGAATGATAAAATAGACAAGTTGTGCACAGCATAGCACTATTTTAGACCTTTTTCTTGGTTTCTCCGTCAATAGTTGTGGAGCTCAAATGACCACTCACTCTCAGATGCAAAAGGAGCTAAGTAACATTCATCAGGCTGATATGGTAAAATTCTACTCATTTTATATTAATGGTATTTATTTGTTTTTCTCCATAACTAATGTTTATGAGATTCTGCACTTGTTTTATTTCAATGGCAAAGGCTGATATTTTTTTGGGATGATGATTAACATTGAGATTAAGTGTTCTTCTTTCTTTTCTCTTTTATGAAAGACATAAAAGGAAAGGTTGTAAATGTAAAGCATTTAATTGGACTAGTAATTTTTTTTGAAAGATGTGCTTTATTATTTTATTGTAAAATATTTTGAAACTCTAATTCTCCAATGTTTATAAAAGGGGAAATGAGTAAATGGAAAATAATAGGCATGGATAAGATTTAGAGGATTTTCTATTTTAGGACTACATTGTTCGTATTGTGGTGGCTGAAAATTTTTAAAAGAATTGTTCATTTTTTGGGAGGTTTGCATGACTTGAATAATTGTTGCTAGAACTTATCTTTTGAGTAACATTTTTAAAAATATTTTTTCTAGTTTGTGTCGAAACATATGATATCTGGAAAAAAATATGTATTCTAAAAATTGATAATTGTTATTTCATCAAATAATTTGTCGTAAAATATTCTTATCATTCAAAGTAATAGAGTATTAGCTAATTAAGTTACTTAAAACGACATACATAGTCATTTTGATTAATATTCCGTTAAATATCTTTTTCAAGGATAGATAAAGCTAGATACTTAGCTTCTTCATGCTAATTCAAACACTATGATTATAAAAAATAAAGAAAGGAGTGTTCAACACTTAAATAAAAGATAATATGTAACATTAGAGTAGTAGTGAATATCTACGCATTTGAATGTTCCACTGACATTGATCATTAGTTACCATGATAAATACACCCGACTACCAGCTTGAATATCTTTTAGCTTCACTAACTTAATATGTATAGCATTTTTGCTTTCTCAATACAGATTTTTGTTACCACAAAGGTACTGTAGCATTATAAAAGAATGACAATAATTTTTATTATGTTATGATCTAATTATACTTGTTTTAGTAACGTAATGTAACAGAATGAAAGCTTTATCATGGTTGGTAAAGTTGCAATGTGATAAGGAGGCCATGGTTTCGGAAGGTGGAAAGAACCTCTTATATAAATGCAGGGTAACAATGCATAAAATAGAATATTCTGGTCCAAACCTTCTCTAGACTTCATAAAGATGGAATCTTAGTGCACCAATAGTCTTTTCCCGAAGGAATATCAATCCTTAGGAAAATCCTTTGAATGCTAAGATTATTTATATCTTTCCATAAACTTCACTGTTGTGAAACAATAATTAATGATATCATCACATCCTCCTCCTTAAACACTAGGGGGCTGAGCTATTATAGGTTACAAAGTCACTCTTCTATCAATCTTATTGATATGGACCAGAGTTTAATTGAATTTAGGAAAGCTTCGATATGGTGGTTAAACTTCAGTACTAAGACTATTTAATCTCATCTGATGAGACAAATCTCAGTGAGGATATTGAGTCCATGTTAGACTTCTACAATTTCAATGATGCTAAATAGAACTAGGTTCAGAACATTGCACCAGGTGAAGCGAAGTATGTGAAAAGGCATAAAGGGCATAGATTCATTTAATAAGAAGATCTTATCCAGAGCTGAAACAAGACTCCTATGAGAATAAATAACCAATGGTACTATTTGCAAAGGAGTCTCCTATTAGGAATCTTCTAGGAGGCAGTATATAAGGCAAATGCTAAACCCGTAAATGCTAAACACTAAAATAGCAATTTCAACAATCTGAAAATGTGGAACCAGCAACAAAGGCAACCTGCATTTTGCGAACACAAAGTTCAAGTAAAGAATATCTACAATTTGGTTTCTTTCTAACATTACATTGTCCTTGTCACGACCCAACCCAGAGACCGTGATTAGTGCCGATTGGGCATCCAGACAAACATTAAATTGGATTTGCAACTATAATAGCTAAGGAATCTATTGAAATTTTGGCAGAGTTTCCTTTGCTTTACTAACTAACCAAACCTGCAAACAACCACCCAATCATACAACAAACATCAATACACATATATGTGCAGGCCGACAAGGTCACCGCTGCGGTAGAACCTCCCAAATAATGTATCATACATACGTAGTCATACCACATGCATTATCCCACACTCACATGTATCCACAGACCTCTACACATACGAACTGAATCATAGGACGAGACAGGGCCTCGCCATACCCTCGAATATACATAAATGCAAAATACAGGAAATAAGTGTACATGTATATACCAAAAATCTGCTCCTGAGTCAAAGGGAACACTTCAACGGTAGACAGAGATCCTAAGAAGGTGGCTCTCTAGCTTGTGCGTCAGTACCTGCGGGCATGAAACGCAGCCCCCAAAGGAAGGGGGTCAATACGAAATACGTACCGAATATGTAAAGCGGAAAGTACGAAATATAACTGAGAATAATAATTCCAATAAAAATATATGAGTCAAACCTACATGCAAACATCAAAATAATTCTTTATTTAAAATATCAAAGTCATACATATCGGACGAGAACGATGGCGACCTTCAAACTCGCGCCATACCACAGCAAAACACCAGAAATTTCAAAACCCCAAAATCTCCAACATAAGTACCAACTGTATCATAAGTGAGCCGAGGTGAATAGCGGCCTAGCACTCACGTCATACGATAGGTGAGCCAAGGTGAACAGCGGCCAAGCACTCACGTATCGTAATGTGTAGAGGTCATCATGCCCGATAAGTGAGCCATGTAAAACAGCGGCCAAGCACTCACGTGAGCTAGGGCAAATAAGGCTCAACACTCACACGTCATGATGCCAACATATCCCAAGCCCAGCTCCTAATATCTCCAAACTAAGCAAAGCCGACCTATGGGCAAATCGACCCGCCGTATCCAACCTGCTTCGAAATATATATACAAATATACATATAGTTATACAAACACACAATAATAACTAGCCCGAGAACCGGGGAACGAGACCATAAGCCTAGTGATATGCAAAATATTCGTTTTTGAACTTAAGAAGCTATTCCCTTGTGAATATTATCAAAGTTGCTCAAATTTACAAATAAAGGTTATTTCAAAGGAACTTACCTAATCCCCATTATGCACATCACTAGAATAGGCTTCAAAATAATTTTTAAAGTGATTTAGAATTTCTATCGAAAGTTGTACGCATTAGTAATTCCAGAACAACTTGAACCTATAGTTTTCCAAACTATTTAATTTCTGGCCAAATGGACACCATTCCTGGATTCTAAAGACTCAAAAGTTAAGCATGAAGTTAATTTAGCATAAGTGTGTCAAGGAATAAACATAGATCCCACTTAGGCTTTTCGTCGAAAGTTACGGGCATTTAAGCCCTCCAATAAAATACATTCTTTCAACATCTTAAACCATTTCACACTTTTACAACTTGCAGGCTCTACATACCCAATAGACAAAATATAAATACATTTTTATAAGAATACAAACGAGCGAACATAGGATATATTTGGACCCCAAATTATGAAGGAAAAGGAATTTTTCAAACGTATGACGTTGACTAAGCTTAACTAATTCATGCCAAGAGATAGGAATCTTTACATACCTCAATTTCTTTCTCCAACTAATTCTAACGCAAGACCAATCTAATTTAAGCTTTCGGATGTCCAACGTCTACACAAATTACAATAACGCCAATGATTAATAACCATATCAGGTCTTAAATCCTAACTCTTTGTTCCAAATTTTATAAAAATTTTGGCAGCATCTCCTCTTAGAATACGCCGCCTTGAGAATTCAACTCGGTTCAAATAATCAATCAACAATAACAACAACCACCTACAACATCAATAAACCCTCTCTAATGCCTTCACAACGTCAAAAACACCACAAAACGCTATTATGGTACAACTTTGATAAAATAGGGCAGCGTACATATAGGTACACATCTACCATATTCAAGCCTTGCTATATACTCCAAGAACTATAATACATCACTCCAACGCCCAATGCAAACCCCCAACGTTAAAACATAATATTACACCTCCCATGGGGCTCCAATTCAAGCGAACCCTCATGTATACATTCACATAGTTTCCCAACACTTATTTCACCCCATAAGGACTATTTTCATGACAAATAAACAGAAAAACATGACTATAAATCAAAATATTTTCATATACAAGCTTGTACCCATTCAACCCCAAATTCAAAATTCACAATTCAAGCTAACAACCAACCCTCTTTTCATGCTTTACCTTCAATTTAACACACCCTTAACACACCCACAAGCTTTTAATTTACATAATTGAAGCTAGAAATTAATATACCTATCAAGTCCCTTACTAGACCCAAATCTTCATATCCATCAAACCAAGCGCTTCCTTGACCAACTAACGCCACCACTCCACTTAGGAGCCCCAATATACCAAGCATGAAGCATCAAATAATCGAAAGATCAAAAAAATGATTTTTTTCGCCCAGTTACTGTAGCAACCCGAGAGCCTTTCTTGGTTGCTCTCTAATTTTTTTCTAAGTATGGGACTCTATATCTTTCTCACATGATATACACATATATATAGGCCAACAAGCTCCCACTTGAACCAATCAAAAAGTGCCACCACACATGACCCCACTAACAATTTTAAATCTTAAAGACTATACTTTATATTAAATTTACATTTGGTCCAAAAGTTTACCAAATTGAACAAATTAAGGACTTATGGGTTCTAACTTAGGGGTTCGAACATCCTCCCCCCTTTAAGAACATTTGTCCTCGAATGTCATACTAACCATGCAAGCTTTGTCTATAACACCACTTCTGACAATGAACAGCTTAGTTATCATACGTCGTGATTGATAAGGAAAATGAATTACCTGAAGATATGGGAAATAAATGAGGGTATTTCTTCTACATTTACTCCTTCGCTTCCCAAGTTAGCTCCTCTCTGTTATTATTGCGCCACAACACTTTAATTGAGACTACATCCTTGTTTCGAAGTTTCCTGACTTAATGGTCTAATATCGAGATGGGTTGTTTATCAAAAGTCAATTCCTTCATAAACTGTATATTATCCACAGGAAAAATTCTGGAAGGATCACCGATGCATTTCCGAAGCATGGAAATATCAAATACTGGGTGAACTCCTCTCAACTCCGCTGGCAACTCTAACTCGTAGGCAACCTTTCCTATTCTGCGGATGATCTGATATGGACCAATGTACCTTGGGTTAAGCTTCCCTTCCTTACTGAATATCATAATGCCCTTCATGGGTGATACTTTCAGGAATACCCAATCTCCAACCTGGAACTCTAAATGGCAATGATGATTATCTGCATAAGACTTCTGATGGCTCTAAGATGCTAATAACCACTCTCAAATTAGTTTCACTTTGTCAACTGCTTGTTGGATTACATCTGGTCTAATCAACTCTGCTTCACCAACATCGAACCAACCGATCGATGATCGACACTTCCTACCATATAATGCCTCATACGGTGCCATTTGAATGTTGGAATGGTAACTGTTATTATATGCAAATTCAATCAATGATAAGTGTTCATCCCAGCTACCTTGGAAATCTATCATGCAGGCTCGTAACATATCTTCTAACATTTGGATAGTACGCTCGATTTGACCATCGGACTAGGGATAGTATGCTCGGTTTCCAAACCTGCCTGAAATGGCCTGTAGAAATTTATCGTAAAATGGGCGCCTCTATCCAAGATAATAGATACAGGAACACCATGAAGGCGTACAATCTCCTTAATATACAATCTAGCGTAGTCCTCAATCAAGTAGGTAGTCTGAACTGGAAGAAAATGAGCTGATTTTGTCAACCTATCAACAATAACCCAGATAGAGTCATACCTTCGAGGAGTGCGAGGCAAGCCTATAATAAAGTCCATATTGATAATCTCCCACTTCCACGTCGGTATCTCCATTCCCTGCAACAACCCTCTAGGCTTCTGATGTTCTATCTTTACCTATTGACAGTTCGGGTATTAGGCAACAAACTCTGCTATCTCTCATTTTATGTTGTCCCACCAATGTAAGCACCTGAGGTCATGATACATCTTTGTCGAACCAGGGTGAATAGAATGACGAGCATGGTGTGCTTCGCCCATAACCTGCTGCCACAAACCTGCAACATCTGGTACACATAACCTGCCTCTGAACAATAAGATCCCATTAGGAGAAAGCTCAAATGGGGTATGCTCTTCCCCAGGGCTATGTCCCTGTATCGAACTAGGATAGGATCCTCATATTGCCTCTGCTTAATTTATGCTATAATAGAGGATTCAGCTATACCTCAGACATAAACTCCTGCGTTACCCGAATCTGCCAATTGAATTCCCAGATTGGCTAACTGCTGAATATCTCAAAATATCTTCTTCTATATATTTATAGTGATTAAAGGCTTGACGTGATGCACATGTGCGATGTACACACACGTGCGATGCACATACACGTATCTTGTTTTAACTCAAAGAGGTTATTCTATTATGCTTTTGAAACTAACAGGCCTTGTTTGTTTTCCCCTAATATATAGGAGAGGAATTATATCCTTTTCATCAAGTTTGTTGTACTTGTAATCTTATTGTACATTGATTGAGTAGATTCTACTTTGCTTCTTTTCCTTCAACACTTCACCACAAACTAGGCATGAGAGGGTGTGAAATGTCCATGATACCTAGCTTGGAAGACAAATATTCATACTGAACTTTAGAGACTCCATTAGTTGTCCTTGAGATGGAATATACTTTGTGACTACCATACTTTAATTTTTTCTCTAATAAAATGGCAGTCTATTTCAATATGTTTGGTCCTCTCATGGTATATAGGATTGGTAGCAATTTGTACAACTACTTTGATATAACTATACATTTCTACTGGTTTGTTAGTTTCCAGTCTAAATTCGTCCGATAACCCCTTTAACTAGATAATTTTAGATAGAGTAGTTGCCATAATTTTATACTCAGACTCTACAGAACTCCTCTTTGACTTCTAAGTAATAAGTGAGTTTCCTAGTTTAATAAGATAGTCTGTCATTGATTTTCTGGACATAGGATAAGATGCCCAGTCAGCATCACAGTATGCCGAAATTGTTAGATCTCCTTGACTTGATAATCACACTCCTTTTCCTAATTGTTATTTTAGATACTTCGCAATCCTTAAGGCAGCATCCATATATGTTTGTTTTGGTTGTTGTAGAAATTGACTAAGATTCTGAACACCGTAAGCTATCTCTAGTCTTGTCATACTGAGATACAATAATTTCCCGATAAACCTTTGATAGGAGCCCTGATTTGTAGGAGGATCATTAGTACTATCAATCCCTAGGTATTGATCATACTGTCTTGATGTGAGCTTCACATTGATATCTACAGGTGTTATGACAGGTTTAACAGCAGACAATCCTATTTCTGAAATAAGCTCTAGTATGTACTTCCTTTGATGCATCAATATACCCCATTTTGACCTTGCAAATTATATCCCTAAGAAGTATTTTAACTCTCCCAAGTCTTTCATTTTAAAGACTTAATGTAGTATTTCTTTGGTCTCTTTGATCAGCTCCAAGTTACTTCTTATGATGAGCATATCATCCACATACACGAATACTGCAGTTAATTCTTTACTGGTCTTCCTAGTGAATAATGAATGATTAAATTGGCTTTGTTGAAACTTAGCCTTCACTAGTGTTTCTGTTAGTTTAGCATTCCATTACCTTGGTGGTTGTTTGAGACCATATAAAGATTTTCTTAGCCTATATACTTTATTTTCGCCCTGGCTATGAAATCCTTCTGGCAGTTCCATGTGAATTTTGTCAGGAAGGTCTCCCTCTAAGAAAGCATTGTATATATCCATTTGATGTACATGCCATTGGTGTATTGAGGATAATGTCAACACTGTTCTTAGCATTTTTATTTTTATAACAGGAGAGAATGTTTGTCGATCGTCAATTCCTTCTATTTGATTATATCCTTTAGCAACAAGTCTTGCCTTAAACCTTTCCACCTCAACTGATGCCTTATATTTGATCTTAAATATCCATTTACATCCTACAGGTACTTTTCCTTTAGGTAAATTGACCACTTCCCAGGTATTATTGTTGTTCAAGACATCTATCTCAGATTGCATTACTTCAATCTATCTAGGGTCCATACTGGCTTCTTGATAGTTTGCTAGTTTTATTTCAGCAGAGAAGGCAGATAGGTATGCGTGATACTTGGGTGATAGATTAGCATAAGTTACAAACTTGGATAGCGCATATGGTATATCTTGATGAATGTTAAGAGACACAAAACCATTCATCCAAATAGGAGGATTCTTTCCTCTAGATGATCTTCTTAATGGTATAGTACTGGCTATACTATGTTAATTAGCTGAAGAAGTAACAGTTCCTCTAGATATGTCTTATGTAGACTGATGTTGACCTTGACTAATAGTAGAAGAATTTTAGAAAAGATAACTTCCTTTTGGTGAGATTTTTTGAGAGGATGGAAAAAAACTTCCCTGAACTCAACATCTCTACTAACAAATATTTTTTTTTGTGTGATGTCAAATAAGATATAGCCTTTTTGAGTGTCAGAATAGCACAGTGACACTGATATCTTAACCTTGACTGTAACTTATCTGACTTCTGCAAATTTTTGGCAAATGTTACACACCCTATGACTCTTAAATGACTGACATAGGTTTCTTATCATATAGTTTCTCAAAAAAGGAGATGCCTCATGTAGTATTGCACTAGGCAGACTGTTTATCAAGTATACAGCTATCTGAACACATATGCACCAAAATGTTATAGGAATTCTCCCTTGTAACCTAATAGTTCTAGTAACTTCTAAGTATATGTTTGTGCCTGGCTGGGGAGTTGGAGGTTCTGATGCCTGACCCTCTGGAGCTAGTAGGGTGATAGAGCCCGCTGTCGGGAATATAATCTCTAGCTCCGGCATGAGCCCGGGTAGTTCCCCGAACATGTCGGGCTCCAACTATTGCTGCAGGTCTTCCCCTGCGGCCAACTGGTTTCTTTATCGGCAGCATATCTGAAATTCAAATAATTTATGTCAAGGAGGGAATCATCCTATTAACATCGCTTTAACGCACGATCTAAGACCAGAAAGAAGAGTAACATCCTAAATGTCCTATAGCCTCCTATTTATAGATGTGGTGCACGACACACCGATAAACAAGACTCTATTAGACATGGTCTGTGGACACTCCAAGGACTAAATGCTCAGATACCACTTCTATCATGACCAAACCCAACGACCATGATTAGTACCGACTGGGCATCCAGACAAATGATAAACCAGATTTCCAACTATAATAGCCAGGGAATCTATCAAAATTTTGGCTGAGTTTCCTCTGTTTTACTATCTAACCAAACCAGCATACAGCAAATATCCATACACATATATATGCGGGCCAACAAGGTCACCGCTGCGGTAGAACCTCCTAACAAAAGTATCATACATACGGAGTCAAACCACATGCAATATCCCATACCCACATGTACCCACAGACCTTTACACATACGAACTGAATCATACGATAGGACAGGGCCCCATCATACCCTCGAATATACCTAAATGCAAAATACAGAAAATAAGTGTACATGTATATATCAAAAATTTGCTCCCGAGGGAAAGGGGGCACTTCAACGATAGATAGAGATCCTAAGAAGGTGGCTCTCTAGCTTTCACGTCTGTACCTGCGGGCATGAAACGCAACCCCGAAGAAAGGGGGGTCAGTACGAGATATGTACCTAATATGTATAGCGGAAAGTACGAAATATAACTGAGAGTAATAATCCCAATAAAAATATATGAGTCAAACCTGCATGCAAACATCAAAATAATTCTTTATTTAAAATACCAAAGTAATGCATATCGGATGGGAACGATGGCGACCTCCAAACTCGCGCCATACCATAGCATAACACCATAAATTTCAAATCCCCAAAATCTCTACCACAAGTCCCAACTGTAGCATAAGTGAGCCAAGGCAAACAATAGCCTAGCACTCACATTGTATGATAGGTGAGTCGAGGCGAACAATCGCCAAGCACTCACGTATCGTAATGTGTAGAGGTCATCATGCCCGATAAGTGAGCCGAGGCAAAAAGCGGCCAAGCACTCACTTGAGCCAAGGCAAATGAGGCCCAGCACCCACATGTCATGATGCGAACATATCCTAAGCCCAGCTCCTTATGTCTCCAAACTAGGCAAAGCCGGCCGATAAGCAAATCGACCCGCCGTATCCAACTTGCTTCGAAATATATATATACACATATATATATAGTTATACTTATGCATGATAATAACCGGACCAGGAACTGGGGAATGAGACCATAATGGCACGAATAGAGTCATGAGAATCACATGCATGAAAAAAAACTAGTTCCATAAGCTTAGTGATATGCAAAATATTCATTCATTTCATTTTTTTCCATTTTTTTTTTGAATTCAAGAAGCCATTCATTTAGAAATATTGTCAAAGTTGCTCAAATTTACATATAAAGGTGCTTTCAAGGGAACTCACTTAATCCCCATTATGCACATTACTAGAATAGGCTTCAAAACAATTTTAAAGTGACTTAGAATTTCTATCAAAAGTTGCAC
>JAOTQJ010185823.1:4517-22332 GCA_025642045.1 Solanum sejunctum | reverse complement strand
TCGGCACCTAACACCCAACACATGGAGCTTCAACATCCCATCACAGCACAGTTATACACGAAGTTACCTGATCTCTTTCTGCCAAGCAAGTTTCATTATAGAGGCTCTTCACCTGGTACCCACGACTTCACCTAAATATACCCTTTGCCTCGAGGCCCTCCAACTATAATAAAATTATCACCACTTGCCTGAAAAGACAGACCCTACCCATGCTAGGATGCTACTCGTTTAGGCAACCTTCCAATGGTAAACCATGATTTGCATTCCTTGTCGTACTTCCTAACCTCCATTGCATCATAATCAGCATATACAATTAGTTATTTATAACTGCCACCAACAAAAGTGTGTGGGAAGCAGGAAAGATCTCCTAGCTGTGTTAGGTCATATAGGGGACATGTTCGAGATTTCAATCCATGTTCCTATTGCCAGATCATACACCTATGCGCATGTCAACAACTTTGATTTTGGTCCTACAATGCATCCTATAACATAGAATTGACCATCTATGAAGACGTCAGAGCAAATCTTATGTGGCGTATTCATGCTAGATAAAGTCCTTCACGTGCCTTTCTCTAAGTTGTACATTCCAGCTGAGCTGAGGATTTTACCTTATGAATCATAACTGCCAGCCACAATGGCAATCTCTCCATAGCTGGCAGAACAAAACAAATATCTTGCCTTATTCATCTGTAACCTAGATTACCAAGTAATAGTTGCTAAGCTATACTGGTAAATAACCTGCGCCAATGCATCCTTTCCAAAAATGAGAAGCTCCATAACAACTGTTAAAGATTCCTTATTAGAGAACATGAAGCATTTATTTAGATTCATGGTTCGCAAATACATCCAATTGCGCCTAGTAGGGTCAAATACTTCCCATTGGGGGGGTTGGCATGAGAAATACACCCAATGCTAAATAACACCATTATTTTGCCTCAACCTATAAAATTCACTATTCAAAATCCTTACATTTGTGTTTATCAGAATGTAGGGATTTTGATAAAAATAATTCTGATAAAAATAATTATGATTATGATTGGCATTGGTCGTGATAACTCTATCAACTCTCTCATTCTATACTCTAGGTCAGATTATAGCGTCGTAGCATCTTTGAATGGTGAATTTCGGTCATTAGTTAGAAGTGCTGAACTTTATAGGCTGAGATAAAAAATGATGTCACTGAGCATTGAGTGTATTTCTCACGCTAATGCCCCCAGTGGGAAGTGTTTGACCTTACTAGGTACAATTGGATGCATCTGCTAGCCATGAATCCAAATGAATGTTCCGTGCTCTTCGATAAGGAATCTTTGGCGGTTGTTACAGAGCTTTTTGTTTTTAGAAAGGATGTGTCAACGAAGGTTATTTACTGGTATAACTTACTAACTAATACTTGATTATCCGGGATGAATGAGCCAAGATTTCTATTTAGTTTTGCCAGTCGTGGAGAGATTTCCATTCTGGTTGGCAGTTGTGATTCATGAGGTAAAATCCTCAGATCTAGTGAAATGTAAAATTCATAGGAAGGCACATGGAGGACTTTATCTAACATGAATCAGTCATGTAAGATGTGCTCTGGCGTCTTCATAGATGGTAAGTTCTATGATATAGGAGGCATTGGAGGACCTAAATCAAAGTTACTGACATATATAGAGGGGTATGATCTAGCAACGGGAACATGGGCTGAAATCCCGAACATGACCCCTATTCCACCAAAAGCAGCAAGGAATGACATCCCTCCTGCTTCCCAAGAACCTTCGTTGGTGGTAGTTGTAAATAACTAATTGTATGTTGTTGATTATGATGCTATGGAGGTTAGGAAGTACGATAAGAAAAGCAAAGGATGGGTTACCATTAGATATTACCTAAACGAGCAACATCCTAGTATGGGCAGGGTCTGGCATTTCGAGCATGTGGTGATAGTTTGATTGTAGTTAGAGGGCCCAGGGGTGAAGGGTATATTGAGGTAAATTCGTGGGTACCGTGTGAAGGGCCTCCATAATGAAACTTGCTTGGCAGAAAGGGATCAGGTAACTTCGTGTATAACTGTGCTATGATGGAATGTTGAAACTACATATGTTGGTGTTGGGTGCCGATCAACAAGGT
This sequence comes from Solanum sejunctum, assembly GCA_025642045.1. Classification (NCBI taxonomy): domain Eukaryota; kingdom Viridiplantae; phylum Streptophyta; class Magnoliopsida; order Solanales; family Solanaceae; genus Solanum; species Solanum sejunctum. The sequence continues at coordinate 20,229 of JAOTQJ010185823.1, read as the reverse complement.
GAAATAACGAGAAATGTGGTTAGTAGTTTAAACATTATGTTTTTTACATTTGCGGTGATTAAGAAAATTTAATTTTATGGATTGTAATATAGGTTTTTGAGTTGTAAAATTGATAAAATTGTAGCCCTAGTTGATGCATGGTATTTATAAGGTTAATTCTTATGATATATGCTTTTATGTTTCCGAGTTATACATCCTTTATCGCTTTTGATTTTTCCTTTTTCTAGTTACCTGAATTTGCGCAAGAATCCTCCCTTAGAGTAATACATAAGAAATTATATTACCAGTTCTTGCACAATTACTTCTTTCTCTCTCAATTATATTACCCAGTTTTATCATGGACCCAATCCAACCTAAGAATTAACACTCAATCTCAATAACAATAATGGAATCCAATTCTGACAATCCAGAACTCGACACCTATAATGGAATCTAACCCAACCTAGGATCCAAAATTTGAGTTCATATCGACTTTGAATTAGGGCCTAATTTTGACATATAACATGGGACTCAACTTTGAGATCCGACTCAAATTTGACTCAAGCCTAACCTCAATTTGACTAGCAAAAGAAGCAATTATTCAAGAACTGGTAATATAATTCCTTATGTATTACCCTAAGAGAGATTTCTTGTGCAAATTTAGGTAATAAGAAAAAGGAAAAATCAAAAGCAACAAGGGATGTATAACTCAGAAACATAAAAGCATATATTATAAGAATGAACCTCATGAATACCACACATCGACCAGGCTACAATTTTATCAACTTTACAACATATAAACCTGGATTACATTCCAAAAACTTTAAATTTTCTTGCTCACTAAAAATGTAAATGACATAATGTTTAAACTATTAACTATATTGCTTGTTATTATACCTTTTTGATCTACACCCAACACCCAACACATGGAGCTTCAACATCCCATCACATCGCAGTTATACATGAAGCTACCTGAGCTTTTTCTACCAACAAAGTTCCATTATGGAGGCCTTTCACCTAGTATCCATGCAAAATACCCTTCACCCCTAGGCCCTCCAACTACAATCAAACTATCACCACATGCCCAAAAAGCCAAACCCTACCCATGCTAGGATATTGCTTGTTCAGGTAACTGTCCAATAGTAAATGTGGTTTGCTTTCCTTGTCATACTTCCTAACCTCCAGGCATCATAATCAACATTATACAATTGGTCATTTACAACTGCCACCAATGAACATGCTTGGGAAGTATGAGGGATGTCACTCATAGCTACGTTAGGTCGCACGAGGGACATGTTCAAGATTTCAATCTATATTACTATTACTAGATCATACTCCTCTACACATGTCAACAACTTTGATTCTAGACCTCCAATTCCTCCTATAACAAATAACTTGCCATCTATGAAGACACCATAGCACATCTTACATGGCTTATTCATGCTAGATAAAGTCCTCCACATGTCTTCCTTCGAATTGTAAATTTAGAGCTACGGATTTTGCCTTGTAAATCATATTCGCCACCCACAATGACAATCTCTCTATGGCTAGCAAAACCAAACAAAAATTTGGCTAATTCATCTGCATCCCAGATGACCAAATATTAGTTGGTAAGCTATAACTATAAATAACCTGCCATAAACACATCCTTTCCAAAAATGAGAAGCTTCATAACAACTGCCAGAGATTCCTTTCCAGAGAACGTGAAACATTTATTTGGATTCATGATTAGTAGATGTATCCAACATGGGCCTAGTAGGGTCAAATATTTCCCATTGGGGGGCTGGTATGAGAAATATACCCAATGCTCAATGACACCATTTTTTGCCTCAACCTATAAAGTTCACTATTCAAAATCCCTACATTTGTGTTTACCAAAATATAAGGATTTTGATAAAAATAATTCTGATAAAAAGTAATTCTGATTATTGTAGGCATTAGTCGTGATAACTATGTCAACTCCCTTATTCTATGCTCTAGGTCAAATTATGGCGTCGTAGCATCTTTGAACAGTGAATTTCGATCATTAGTTAGGAGCAGTGAACTTTATAACTTGAGGCAAAAAATGGTGTCATTGAGCTTTGGGTGTATTTCTTATGCCAGCCTACCCAATGGCAAGTGTTTTACCCTACTAGTCATAGTTGGATGCATTGGTCGACCATGAATACAAAATGAATGCTTCGTGTTCCCTGACAAAGAATCTTTAGTGGTTGTTACAGAGCTTCTCATTTTTGGAAAGGATGTGTTAGTGCTGGTTATTTACCAGTATAGCTTACTGACTAATACTTGGTCATCTGGGATGCAGATGAATGAGCCAAGATTTCTATTTGGTTCTACCAACCGTGGAGAGGTTGCCATTTTGGTTGGCGATTGTGATTCACTAGGTAAAATCCTCAGCTCACCTAAAATATACAATTTAGAGAAGGCATATGAAGGACTTTATCTAGAATAAATCAGCCACGTAACATGTGTACTTGCATCTTCATGGATAGTAAGTTCTATATCATAAGAGGCATTGGAGGACCCGAATCAAAGTTGTTGACATGTGCAAAGGAGTATGATCTAGCAACAAGAACATTGACTAAAATCTTGAGCATATCCCCTATGCCACCTAAAGTAGTTAGGAGTGACATCTCTCCTGCTTCCCAAGCACCTATATTGGTGGTAGTTATAAATAACCAATTGTATGTTGTTGATAATGATGCCAGAGTGGTCAGAAAGAATGACAAGGAATACAAAGCATGGGTTACCACTGGATAATTACCTAAATGAGCAACGTCTTTACATATGTGGAGTCTGGCTTTTCAGGCATATGGTGATAATATGGTTGTAGTTGGAGGGCCTAGGAGCGAAAGATATATTGAGGTGAATTCTTGGGTACCAGGTGAAAGGCCTCCACAATAGAACTTTCTTGGTAAAAAGAGATCAGGTAGGTTCGTGAGTAACTGCATTGTAATGAGATACTGCAGCTCCATATGTTAGGTGTTGGGTACCGATCAACAAGGTGAAATAATGTGCAATATAGTTGATAGTTTAAACTCTATGTTATTTACATTTACAGTGAGCAAGAAAATTTGAAGCTTGTGGATTGTAATCTAAGTTTTATAAGTTATAAAGTTGATGAAATCATAACCACTGCCGATGTATGATATTCATGAGGTTTTATTCTTATGATATATGTTCCCCTTGTCCCTTTTGATTTTTCCTTTTTATCATTACCTGAATTTGCACAAGAATCCTCTATTAGGGTAATACATAAGGAATTACATTGCCAGTTCTTGCATAATTGCTTCATCTTCTCCCAATTGTATTATCTGGTTTCAACATGGACTCAATCCAACCTGGGAATTGACACTCGATCATAATGACTAATATTGGATCCAATTTTGAGAATCCAGAACTCAGCACCTAAAATGGAAGTCGACCTGACCTAGGATCTAAAAGTTGAGTTGATATTGACTTTGAATTTGGGCCCAATTTAACATATGACATGGTATTCAACTTTGAGATCCAAGATGTAACCCTGATATTTGATTCGCGACTCAACTATTACAATCGATCCAGGATCTAACCAAATGCTTAACCTGCAATCCGACCTTAACTCTTGTAATCGATCCAGGATCTAACCAAATACTTAACCTGCAATCCGACCTTAACTCTTGACCAAAAATCTCACTCTAACATCTGACTTAAAATATCATCTTGATACTGTATTCGGGACTCGATATTTAATCCTAATTTGGGACCAACCATCTAAACTGAATTCAATCCAAACTCCACTTGGAACTCAAATAATGGTCTAGGTCGGGAGTCAAATCACAAATTGAGAATTAGGAGTTGAATTCAAAATTAGTATTGAAAATAGATATTCAAAACTTGAATTAGGGTGAAGAGTTGAGGTGTGAGGTTGTAAAAAATTTTGAAAAATATTTTTCTTACTTTTAGAAGATAAGTTATATATTTTAAATTAAATAAATTACAACAAACAACAACATACCCAGCAAAATCCCGCAAGTAGGGTCTGGGAAGGGTAAAATGTATGCAGACCTTATCATTATCTCATAGAAATAGAGAGGTTATTTTTTAAAGACCCTTATCTCAAAAGAACCATCCCAAATAGCAGAAATACTAAATATTAAATAACGACTAGAATGGATAGCAAATGAAAATTTATAAAGACAACAAAAGTAATAAAATAAATGATAGAGACTAAAAACCATAGTATATAATAATACGACTAGCTCTACTAACCCACTATATCATAAGGCCCAACATCATCCTACCCCTACTAGTCATCTAACAATCTACCCTAATATGCGACCTAACCTCTTTCTATCTAATTTTATGTCCCAAGTGATACGAAGTTGTGTCATATCCTATCTAATCAACTCTTTCAAAACTTTTTTGATCTACCTCTATCCCTCCATGTAACCCCTAAATCCAATCTCACACACCTCCTAATAGGAGCGTTAGCACTTCTTCTCTATATATATCCAAACCAACACAGTCTTACTTTTCTTATTTATCTGGAATAGAGACCATCCTACTTCTCCCGTATGATTTCATTTCTAATTTTAACCCTCCTAGTATGTTCAACATCCTCATATCTACGACCTACATCTTCTGGATATCTGAGTTTTTGATTGGCCAGCACTCTACCCCATATAGCAAAGACGGCATAACCACCAATCTATAGAACTTATCTTTAAGTTTAGGTGGTATCGTCTAATCACACTATACTCTAGAAGCAAGTCTTCATTTCGTCCATGTTGCCCTAATGATATGTGACATCATCACTGATATCACCACCACTGTAGATAATGGACCCAAGATACTTAAAATTTTTCTCTCATGGGAATAGGTTGAGTGATAAGCCTCACCTTAATGGTTGTTTCTCTTAGTGCTAATTTTGTTTTGAACGATGATTGATCACAGAAAATAAATCAAAAAGGAAATATATCTTAATAAGGAACAAAGACACGCGGGATGTGGAAAAGATGATAGAATCTCGATATAACAAGGAAGGAGATAAATTGTTGATACTTCAATAAATCAATCACAGATTTGACAGAGATCACTGCCAAGAGAGAGTTCATGATTAACGAGGAGATAAATTGTTGATACTTCAATAAGTCAATCACAGATTTGACAGAGATCACTGCCAAGAAAGAGTTCATGATTAACGAGCAATATTGATCAAAGAATCAAAAAATCAATCAGTATCGGGAATAAACCCAAGATATCCACAAAGCAATTAGAAGATCAGCATCAAGAATAGCTCCAACATTGAAGCCAATTATAAATCCGAATCAGGAGCTAATCAAGGAAGAAAGATTTGATTTGCTTCCTTCCTAAAAAGCCTTCCCTTATTCTTGAAAATTGGATCCATCAATGCCTCAATCCATGGATCAACTCCTTTAGGATGCCATTTCTTCTATATAAAGGAGGCATCCAGGATATCTCAAGACTTACAAGCATACTACATTTCAAGCCATTTTTTAAAACTTCTTCATCTTTAGAACATCACTGTAATTTTAGACTAGTTACTGCAAAAGAAAAAGAGAGAGAAAAAGAAGAAAAAATTGAAAGAGATGACTAAATCAAAAGAGAGAGAAAAACAAAAAAAAAGAGAAAATCTGAGTTCACTGTTAAAGTTTTAATTCTTGTAACCATCACACTATTAAAAGGCTTGAAGAGATATCCTTTGCAATCCAAGGGACTGGATCTAGGATTCACATTGAATTCGAACAAGTATAAAAACATCTGATGTTGACTTTTGTTTTACGTACTTTAATTTTTTGCTTACTTACATATCTGTTTTATTTAGTCGACTATCTAGCATATTAGTTGACTCTATGAATACAAACTTAAGCTAAGAAAAAGGGAAGAAAATTCAATTCAGCCCCCCCCCCCCTTTTACACTTTTAATTGGTACCAGATCCTGGTCTCACTTATTTTTCTGTCTAACAACAGGTGAGAAAAAGATCATGGCAAATAAAAATCAAACTATTGGAGCACTATTTCAAGAGAAAATTTCTCAAACCAGACCTCCATATTTCAATGGAAAGCATTTCTCTCACTGGAAAATAGAGACCTTCATCAAGTCCTATGATGTTAAGGTTCAGAGGGTCATCAAACTTGATGATATTCCCACCCCTACTACTAAACTTGGAAATGAAAATTCATCAACCACTGAAGGAAGTTAGACTACTGTCATCCCCAGTCTGGAAAACTACACTGATGAATAGATGGAGATCATCAAGATAAATTTCAAAGGCAAAGAAAGTTTTGTACAATGCAACCAGTGATAAAGAATATGAGAAAATTTTCAGCTGAGAAATTACGAAAGAAATGTGAGATAAACTAGAAGTCACCTATGAAGGAACTGCCAAGTAAAAGAAATTACTGTTAGTCTCCTTGTCAAAGAGTATGAACTATTCCAAATAAAAGAAGGAAAATCTGTTGAGAGTATGTTTGCACAACTAAGCAAGATTATTGGAGAACTCAAAGCTATCAAAAAGAAATATGCTCTCATAGAGCACATAAGGAGAGTTTTAAGAAGTCTACCTCCTCAATGGCATACTAAAGTCATTGCACTTGAAAGCATGGATATAAAGAACCTAACATATGATGAGGTTCGAGGAGATCTCATTGCTTTTGAAAAAACTCATCTAAACAAATAGGGGAAAGAAGATGAAAAAAGAAATTTGTGGCTTTCAAAGCAACTGATGATAATCAAGATGACGAACATGAATTCAAAGAGGATGAAATTGCACTAATCACAAGATCTATTATGGAAACTTTTCGAAGTAATAGAAATCAAAGAAGACGTAAGCCAAACAATTCTAGAAATAAACAAATTACTAATTATAATCCAAATGATGGCAAGTGTTATGATTGCAGCAAATTTGGATATATTGCGAGCGAGTCTCTAGAAGCTAAGAAAAGATACCCTCAAGGATATGGAAGAAACAAAGCCCTTAGAAGTTGGAGTGATGAAGACACGTTTGAATATGATGAAGATAACTCTGGAAATGTGTACTTCATGGCTATTGGAGAACCCATCCAGGTAAAATTAGACTTTTGTAGAGATTGCAATGATTTAAGAGTTTTACTAAATCAGGCCATCACAGATTTAAAAAGATCTTTTGAAAATCTTCGAACAATTTAAGATAAGAAAATAGAATTGGAAATTCAACTCGAAGTTTGTTCTGGTAAAAGAGATCTTTTTGTTGAAAAAAATTTTGAATTAAAAATTCTTTTAGAAAATGCTCAAAAGTTTTCCAGTCCTAATAAAATCAAGTCAACTGGCTCAAACCAGTCGACTTATTCTCAAAGTCCTCTAGTCTGTCTAGATCTGATAAAACTGGTAAAAGCTCATGCTACTGTTGTGGTAAATTTGGTCACTCTCATTCCAGGTGCAAATTTCGTCTCTCTAAACCAACAAAATGGTTTGGAGAGTCAAAAACAACCCTAACCAAAAAGGACCCAAAACACATTGGGTACCTAAAAATAAGTAATCTTGTTTTGCAGGAACTCCACGTGAAATTGAAAGGCAATTGGTATCTTGACAGTGCATGTTCAAATCATATGATTAGCAACAAATATTTATTCAAATCTGTTACTGAATTTAATGGTGGAAAAATTCATTTTGGTGATAATTCAATTGAAACTGTCATTGGTATTGGTACTATCTCGTTCAATGAAACTTGTGAAATTACTAATGTGTATTTTATGAAAGATTTGAGGTACAATATGTTAAGTATTAGTCAACTATGTGATACTAACTTGGAAGTAAGATTTAAGAAAACTGGTGCATCATTAAGGATGTATTAGAAAAGGCAATTCTTCCAGGATACAGGGATAAAAATGTTTACATATTGGACTCAGTCAAAGGATTAACAAATCACATTTGTCTAGCATCCATCTTTGAAGATCCTTAGATGTGGCATAAAAACCTTGGTCATGCAAGCATGAGATTAATTGAAAAGCTTACTAGACTGGAACTGACTATTGGACTCTCAAAGCTGGACTACACAAAGGATCACATTTGTGATGCTTGTCAAATAGGTAAGCAAACAAAGAACTCTTTTCAGTCAAAAGACAATGTCTCTACTACAAAACCACTTTAACTTCTTTACATAAATCTTTTTCGTCCAACTAGAACGGCAAGTATTGGTGGTAAGAAGTATGTTTTTTATTATTGTAGATGATTATTCCCATTTTATTTGGGTTATGCATTTAGCTAACAAGGATGATTCCTTAAAATATTTTGAGTTTTTTTGTAAGAATGTGAAGAGAGAAAAGGGTTACTACATCACTTCTATCAGAAGTGATCATGGAGGAGAATTCGAAAGCAGTGCCTTTGAAAACTTCTATAATAAAGAAGGGTACTCACATAATTTCTCTGTTTCTCGCTCTCTTCAACAAAATATTGTTGAGAGGAAGAATAGAGCTCTTTAAGACATGGCTAGAACCATGATATGTGAACACCCTCTTACTTACCATTTCTGGGCTGAAGCAGTAAGTACGGCTTGTCATATTCTTAAAAGGTGTCTAATCCGACCCACTCTCAAGAAGACTCCATACGAACTATGGAATGAGAAAAAACCAAATACCAGCTACTTTCATCCATTTAGCTGCAAATGTTTTGTTCACAATAATAGTAAAGATAATCTAGGTAAATTCGACACTAGCAGTGATGAAGATATCTTTCTTGGTTACTCTAACTCTATTAGAGCTTATTGAATTTTTAACAAATGTACCTTTACTATTGAAGAATCCATACATGTTGTTTTTGATGAATCTAATCCTATTTTTGAGAAACAATACAGTTTTGATGATTAAGATGCTACTAACAATAATACAGTAACTCCAAGAGCAGTTTCAGAAAAGGATCAGTAAACTACTATTGAAGAAAGTCAACTAGTAGTAGAAATTATTCCCAATGAATGGAGAAGTGAGCCCGACTACCTTAGAAAGTTTATGATTGGAGATGTTAATAATGGAATGAGAACAAGGGCATCGAGCAAAAGAAATGCCAACATCCTATTATTTCTCAACTTGAACCAAAAAAAGGTTGAAGAAGCTTTAAGAATAATGATTGGGTAAATGCAATTAAAGAAGAACAAGATTAATTTAAAAAGAATCAAGTCTGGACTCTGGTTCCTAAACCTAAAAATATCACTATCATTGAGACAAAATGGGTATTTAGAAATAAGCTAAATGAGGCTGGAGAGGTGACTAGAAATAAAGCTAGATTAGTAGCTCAAGGTTACTCTCAACAAGAAGAAGTTGACTACGATGAAACTTTTGCCCCTGCAGCAAGGACTTTGTCAACTTTATGCAAAGCGAATTTGAAATGAGTATGATAGGTGAGTTAACCTTCTTTTTGGGTCTTCAAATTTTTTAAACTAATCAAGGAATTTTCATTTGTCAAAGTAAGTATACATTGAAACTTATGCAAAATTTTAGCGTCGAAAATGTTAAATCCTTTGGAACTCCCATGGGTTCCTACTAAAATTTGGATCTTGATCCTAATAGTGAAAGTGTTGATGAATCCAAGTACTGAGGTATGATTGGTTCTTCACTTTACCTCACTTCCAGTCACCCTGACATTATGTTCGGTGTATGTAAGTGTGTTAGATTTCAATCTTCTCCTAAGGAATCTCATTTAACTACTGTTAAAAGAACAATTTGTTATTTGGTTGGAACAACTTCTTTTAGACTATGGTATGAAAGATCGTATGCATTTAATCTTCATGGGTTCTCAGATGCAGATTATACAGGTAATAAAGTAGATCACAAAAGCATAAGTGGGTCTTGCCAATTCCTTGGAAACTCTTTAATATCTTCGAATAGCAAGAAACAAAACTGCGATCTATCTCTACCATCAAAGCTGAGTATGTTGCCATTGGAGTATGATATACCCAGGTTTATGAATAATTCAGCAATTAAGTGATTATGATATTTCTGTTAAACCTGCTCAATTACTTTATGACAATTCTAGTGCTAACTATTTGACCCAAAAAGCCTGTACATCATTCTAGAGCAAAGCATATTGATACCAAGCATCATTTTATTAGAGATCGTGTTTTAAATGGCAATGTTGAAATTATTTTTGTTCATTCTAAATATCAACTAGTTGATATTTTTACAAAACCTCTTCTTGAAGAGAGATTTTGCAAGCTCAAAAAAGCCCTTCGTGTTATTTTAAAATCGAATTAATTTTAGTAATCTTTACCTATTTTAATTTTGTATTTTTATGGTAATTATTACTAGAATTAATTTCTTGACTGTTGTAACTATTATTTTCCTTTTAATACTTACACACACGGATCCCCTTATTTATTACTTATCTCTTTCTCTCCTCTGTTTAACAGCTAACTACTGACTTTTCCTTTCTTATGTCATTGTCTTTCATTTTTCCCTCGCGTCCCACTATTCTTTTCATGCCTTCTTTATTCTCTTCCTCTTCCCTCTCTTTTAATTGTTCTCTCCTCTTTCACTTCTCTTTATCTTTTTCTCCATTGTCATCATGCCTCTACGAAAAAGCTCTCATTTCAATGGAAAGGGCATTGCCACTCCTCTGTCCCTATTGACTCTGAACATTCCTCCTCCCAGTCATCCCCTCCCTTCTCCACCTCTCCTTCTTCCACACCGTCAAATGTTTTGTACCCCTTCTTCATTCTGGTGACTCCAAGAAGAAGTGTCGTCTTGACATTGATAAATCTCTGGATCTTAAGGTCGACTTTTGGTACTCCTCCAATAAGACTCTGTTTCAATCTCTTAAATCTAAGACAGTGGTGCGTGGGCGCATTGTTGACCTAGATCTTCTCCTCTTTATCCATTTTCCCATTAAAGAGTTCTTTGAGTATCAAGTAAGGGCTAAGATCTTCTTATTGTCTCCAAAGTGGTCTACGAACACTTTGTTCGTCTCTTCTATGCAAATCTTCTCTCCTCTAATCCTAGTGAAGTAGAATATTTCATCTTGCGTAAGCATATTTTCCTTGACCCCAACATCTTTGATGATATTTTTCGAATCTCATGTTCTAGGTTCTCTAATTCTTTCAAATTGTTAAACTCTGATTTCGAAGTCTCCTTTGAAGAGGCCGAAAGGGCACTGTCTTCCAACCTTTCTAGACCCTGTCCCTCTGATCTAGGACCTAAGGCTGTCTCTTTTGAGGCAGGAGTCCTCGTTCACATTGTAGCGATTACTCTCCTGCCTAGGGGTTGGTTCCTTCTCTACTCTGTCTATTCACGACACTTTTTTTAATTATCGTCTTCTTTCAAAAAAATGGTTCAAACTCTCATTTTACATCCTTAACTACATGATTGACTCTACCATTGATCCCCTTAGTGTACCCTATGGAATGATTATATCTAGAATACTAGAAGCCAATCTGGTTTGTTTTGATAATATCCCTTCTGTTTCTGTGAAACAATGTTATAACTCTAAGGCTTTGGGAAGTATGGGTTATGTTTTGTCCAATAACTTTTGGATTCTTAAATCTGGCGCATCTGCGAATACACCACTTGACTCTCCTGCTCCCTCTCCACCTAATCTTGTACCCTATTCTTCTCAAGACTCCAAGATCCTTCACGAACTGCTCTCCAAAGTCTCTATAATGGATGTAAGTTTGAAGCACTACAGGACTTTCTTCTCTCCATCCACTACAAAATTGACATTGTTGCTGACTCTATTGAGAAAGTTCGGGCCATTACTAAGGAGACTAGAGTGGATGTTGCTAAGATTTGTATAAAACTTGATCAAGTTATCAAAGAAGCTGTCAAAGTTTCTAAGAAGATTCAGACCAACACGGATGCCCTTACTACTTCCCTAACTAATCTCTTTGAAAACTTGAAGACTGCGACCGTCAACACCCTAACCTACTTTTTTCGCCCTCATGAATAACTATCTTTGTTGTTTTTTGCTTGTCTTTTTGATGATGTAACCTGTGTTGTCCTCTAGACACTATAAGTTTTTGCTATACTATATGTATGGTTGCATTATGCTACATTCTATGTTTTGTTTTGTTTGTTTCTTCTCTACTGTTTCCTTTTTCCTAATGTCAAAAGGGGAGAACATACAAGCACATTAGTCAACTAGAAGTATATGAAAATTCAAGGGAGCTCTCCACAGATTACTATACACTCAAGTAGGGGGAGACATCTTAGTCGACTCAAACTTCAGTGAAGTTGACTTCATATTTACTATTATTGTCATCATCAAAAAAGAAGAGATTGTTATTGCTAATTTTGTTTTTGAATGATGACTGATCATAGGAAATAAATCAAAAAGGAAACATATCTCAATAAGGAACAAAGACAAGCGAGATGTGGCAAAGGTGATAGAATCTCGGCACAAAAGGAAAGAGATAAATTATTGATACTTCAGCAAATCAATCATAGATTTCACAAAGATCACTACGAAGTAATAATCCATGATTAACAAGCAAGATTTATCAAAGAATCAGCAAATCAATCAGTACCAAGAATAGACCCAAGATATCAATAAATTAATTAGAAGATCAATATCAAGAATAGATCCAAGATTGAAGACAATTATGAAGCCGAATTAGGAGCGAATCAAGGAAGAAAGATCTGATATGCTACCTTATTAAAACATCCTCCCTTATTCTTGAAAAGAGGATCCATCAAAGCCTCAATCCAAGGATCAACTCCCTTGGGATGTCAGCTTTTCAATATAAAGGAGACATCCAGGATATCTCAAGACATACAAGCCTACTACATTTCAAGCCATTCTTTAAAAGCTCTTCATCTTTAGAAAATCATTATAATCTTTAGACTAGTTACTATGAAAGAAAAAGAGAGAGAAAAAGAAAAAAATTGAAAGAGAGGACTGTATCAAAAGAAAAAGAAAAACAAAAAAAGAGAGAAAATCTTAGTTTTGTGTTTAAATTCTAATTCTTGTAACCATCACACCATTAAAAGGCTTCAAGAGATATCCCTTGCAACCCAAGGGGACTAGACCTAAGATTCACATTAAATCCAAACTAGTATAAAAACATTCAGTGTTGACTTTTCTTTTACGCACTTTAATTATCTACTTACTTACATATCTGTTTTATTTAGATGACTATCTAGCATATTAGTTAACTCTCTAAATACAGACTTAAGTTAAGAAAAAGGGAAGAAAATTCAATTCACACACCCCTCCTCTTGCACATTCAGTTTTATCCCTTGCAAAATACTGAATTAGCACTCCAAGTACTCTATTTTGGCCCTCCTCAGTTTTAACCGTTTGGATTCCAAAGTATGTCTCCAAACCTCCAACCTGTCATTACCTTTAGCCCGAGTTTTATCAATTAGTTTTATGTCATATACAAGCCACAAACACCATACATAGAACCTTATTCTGAATAGACCATGTCAGCTCATCCATTACTAAGGCAAAAAGAAAAGGTCACTCAATACAGATCATTGATGAAGTCCCATCTCAATCAAAAAATACTCTAGGTCTTATACCACCATTTTTATCCATATTTAAAATCCATCATATGTGTCCTTTATCTCCTTAATATACATCATTTGGAAAAAATTTTGCCTCTAGACACCTCCATAGGATATCCCTTGGAACTTTATTATAGGCCTTCTCAAGGTTAATGAACACTATATGAAGGTCCTTTTTTTCCCTATATTTCTCCACTAATCTCTTAACAAGATGGATTTCTTAAGTAATTGACTGTCCCGATATGAATTCAAATTGATTCTCTGAAATAGACACTTATTAGCTCACACTCATTTCCACATTCTCTCCCAAACCTTCCTATTGTAGCTTAATAATTTGGCACCCCTATAATTGTTATAACTTTGAATATTACTCTTTTTGTGTATAGTGGAACTATTATACTACTCCTCAATTCATCCAACATTTTAGCAGTCTTCATAATAGCATTAAATAACCCATTCAACCACTCAACACCATCATTGACCATGCTCTTCTAAAAATCTATCTAAATCTCATCAGACTTGATCGCTCTCCCTCTGTTTATCCTAATAACATGTCTAACCTACTTAACTCTGAAATACCTACAATAACCAAAATCTTGATGACTATCATTGTACACCAAATCACTCAACTCAATATATTTATCCTTTTTTTGTTTAAGAGTTTATTAAACTAAGGTTACCACCTTAGCTTAATGGAAGTCTCATCAACCAATATATCACCCTCCTCATCCTTAATGTACTTTAGTTGGCCCAAGTCGTGAGCTTTTTGCTCTCTATTTTAGAGCCTGTACAATCTTTTGTCCATACCTTTTTCACCTAGTTCAACATACAAGCGTTAATATTGTTGTCTTAGCATTCATCACCACTGCCTTCGCTTCTATCTTTGTCATCTTATAGATATTCTTAAGACTTCATTATTCATCTTCATTCTTACACTTCAGCCATTTTGTATATACAATCTTCTTAGTTTTCACTTTGCCTTCAACTTCTCCATTCCACCATTACTCACCTTGATGTCTACCAAAGTTTCCTCCTGAAACCCCTAATACCTTGGTAGTTATTTTCTAATGCAACCAGCAGTGGTGTTCCACATGGTATTAACATCTCCACTACTACTTCAAGCCCCTAAACTACTCAATTTTCCCCCGCCTCCCGAGAAAGTGTAGGAGTCAGACTTCCCCATCTAATCCTAAATTGGGCATAAATTTCCTTCCTCTTAGCTTAATAGAAGTCTCATCCACCAACACCTCACCCTAGTCATCCTTGATGCACTTGACTTAGTCCAAATCATGGGTTTTCCTTTCTCTCTTATACAATCTCTTATCTCTGTCTTTATCACTTAACTCCACACATAGGCTCTAAAGCGTTGTTGTCTTAGCACTTATCCCTTCTATTTTCATTTTTGTCTTTGTCAACTTATAGATCTACTTAAACCTTCACTTTTCATCCTCATCTCTACACTCAAACCACCTCGTATAAGCAATCTTCTTACCTTTCACTTTGTCTTGGACTTCGTCATTTCACCAACAATCACCTTGACATCCACCAAAGATCCCTCTTGAAACCCCTAGTACCTCAGTAGCTATTTTTCTTATGTAATCAACAATAGTGTCCCACATGTAAGTCACATCTCTGCCACTAATCCAAGCCTCTAAACTACTCAGCTTTCTTCTATCTCTCGTGAAAGGGCAGGAGTCAGGCATCCCCATCTAATCCTCGATAGGGCATTAACAGTCTTCTTCTTCTTTTCTCTCTTAATATCTAAATCCATAACTAAAAGCATATGTTGAGTGGAAATATTTTCACTTGAAATAACCTTGTAATTCTTATAAAGGCTTCTATCATCCTTTCGGAGAAGAAAGTAATCAATTTGAGTCATATCTACTGTACTACAATAGGTAATCAAGTGATTTTTCCTCTTCGGGAAAAATGAGTTAGCAATAACTAACTCAAAGGCTTTGGCAAAATCCAAGAAAGACATCCCACTTCCATTACTCTCCCTAAAACCAAAGCTTCCATGGATATCTTCAAACTCGCTAGTGGTTGCCCCAATATGCCCATTAAAGTCACCCTTCATGAAGATTCTTTTTGTCTCTGGTATGTCTTTGGTATGCCTCTCACAACCTCATCTAACTCTTCCCAAAAGAGCTTTTTGACTTCCTCATCCAGTCCTAATTGAGGCGCATAGACACTTCCTACATTCAGTATATGCCTACCAACCACAAGTTTAATAGACATCATCCTATTATTAAACTTCCTA
>JAOTQJ010185812.1:0-22332 GCA_025642045.1 Solanum sejunctum | reverse complement strand
GACCCCCCCTCACCCCGCAATGAGCGGGAGCCTTTTGAGGCACTGGGGTATGTTGTTGTTGTTGTTGTTGTTATCTAAGATCTTTTGTATCTCCAAAAAATCATTTTTATTTTTCACACTCCCCCTTAAAGTGATTTTTAGGAAACTAGCTTGCACTTGTCATGGAGGAACTCAAATGAAGCTTTGAGTCACTGCTTAGTGAAATTCTAGATAATTTCCCACCGCCGAGCAATAATACGAAAGTGTATTACTCAAAACATACGCAGCCAAATCCAGTGCGTGGCTTATGCCAACGTTCTCAAAGATTAAAGACAAGGTCATTCACTGGGTAGACTTGGAAGAAGGCATCTGCAACACCGCAAGTGCTTTCCTCTCCTCCAGGTGAGCAGAAACCACCTAGTAGGCTTATCGTATCTGGCTGGGATGTGTTTCATTCTAGCCAATTTCAAAAGGAAACTAAAAGATCGAGGATTGATGGGGCAAATAATACTTCTTATCCTGATAAAAGAACAAGTGATCAAGGTTATGTGTTGGATGAACAGTATGGTTTGGTTTCGTTTGGAAGCGATGTTCCTTCAGGTCCTATTATAGTCAGTCAAGCAAAGAACAGTGATGCAAGAATTTCTCAGGGACTGCACCATTCTGGCCATGGCTTCATATGGGGCCGCATTATCACTAAGAATGGAGCATCTGTGTGTCGCGCTATCTATGTTCCTATAGGGGAAATTATAAAATGTGAGGTGTAAGTATTCTTGTGTTTTTCTTGTTACTTCTTGAAGGAAATAACAGCTTTTTGGATTGCCTCTGTTATTTAATAATTGTCTAGGCTTGTTTTCAGCTTTTTGGATTGCCTCTGTTATTTAATAGTTGTCTAGGCTTGTTTTCTCTGCCTCTATGATTTATGCATGTGCCGTGTTACTTTTAATAGGTGTAAAGTGTGGCAGAGACAACAAGTTGATGAGAAATCATAGAGGCAAAGACAACAAGTTGAGAAATCTATTAAATCATAGGGGCAATTCAAAAGGCTGATATTTCATTCAAGAAGAAACAAGGAAAGTACAAGAAACTTACATCTCACATTTTACACTTTCCCCAACAGGAACACAGATAGCACGACACACAGATGTTCCATTCTTGGCGATAATGCCGCGGCATATGAAGTCATTGCCAGAATGGTGCTGTCTCAAAGAAATTCTTGTCTCATTGTTATTTGCTTGACTGACTATAACAGGACTCGTAGGAACATCGCTTCCAAATGATTCCAAACCGTACTATTCATCCAATACATAACCTTGATCACTTATTCTTTTATGAAGATATGATGTATCATTTTCCCGATAAATCCTATATCTTTTAGTTTCCTTTTGAAGTTGGCTAGAATGAAATAAATCCCACCCATGTACGGCAAATTTGCTAGGTGGTTTCTGCTCACCTGAAGGAGAAGAAAGCACATGCGGTATAGGAGATGCCTGCTTCTAATTTTCTCAGTGAATAACCTTTGTCTTTAATCTTTGAGAATGTTCGCATAAGGCATGCACCGGATTTGGCAGTGTAAGTTTCCAGTAATCCACTTGCATATTATTGCTTGGCGGTGGGAAATTGTCTAGAATTTCACTAAGGAGTGACTCAAAGCTTAATTTGAGTTCCTCCACACCAAGTTCGGGATCGTTTCCAGAAAATCACTTCAACGGGGAGTGTGAGAAATAAAGATGATTTTTTGGAGGTACAAAAGATCTGAGAAATTAAATAGAACTCTCTGGAATTTTGTAGAGTAATATCTTGGGTATTTGTGCTTAGGAAAATCTAGATGTTCTAGATTATTAGATATTTGAGATAAATTATAGAATAATCTAGATTTTTGGGAGATAAAGTTACCTAGATATCTCTTGTAGATATATCTAGAATGATTTCTAGATATCCCTACACAAGTATAAATAGGGGTTCACATAGTCATTTGTAACCAACCAAAATTGTATCCAATTTAAGTAGTCTGCTCTCACAACAAAAATTTTCCTCTTTAGTTTAATATTCCGGTCTAGTTAATGATCTTGGGCTAACAGAAAGTCTTCAGATTATACTTTTCTTCTGCTATGTTTCTCTACAGACATCTCCAACACCGCGGTTGCTTTCTTCATCTTCTGGTGAGCAGAAACCACCTAGTAGATTCGTCGTACCTGGCTAGGATGTATTTAATTCTAGCCAACTTCAAAGGGAAACAAAAAGATCGAGGATTGATGGGGCAAATGATACCTCTTATCCTCAGAAAAGAGTAAGTGATCAAGGTTATGTGTTGGATGAACAGTATGGTTTGGGTCCATTTGGAAGCGATGTTCCTTCAGGTCATGTTATAGTCAGTCTAGCAAATAACAGTGATGCAAGAATTTCTCCACGACAGCATTATTCTAGCCCTGACATTATATGGCGCGGTGTTATCACCAAGAATGGAACATCTGTGTGTCCTGCTATCTTTGTTCCTATTGGGGAAAGTATAAAATGTGAGATGTAAAGTATTCTTGTACTTCTCTTTTTGCTTCTTGAAGTAAATATCAGCTTTTTGAATTGCCTCTATGATTTAATAGATTTCTCACCTTGTTTTCTCTGCCACTATGATTTATTAATGTGCCATAATACTTTTAATAGGTGTAAAATTCAGCAGAGACAACAAGCTGATGAGAAATCATAGGGGTAGAGACAACAAGCTGAGAAATATCAAGGTAACTTTATCTAACAAACATCAAGATTATTCTCTAATTTACCTCAAATATCTAATACTCTAGAGCATCTAGTTTTTCCCAAGTACAAAAACCCAAGATATTACTCTATAAAATTCTATAGTGTTCTATTAAAAATCTAGATTATTCTATAATTTACTTCAAATATCTAATACTCTGGAGCATCTAGATTTTCCTAAGTACAAATACCCAAGATATTACTCTATAAAATTCTAGAGAGTTTTATTAAATGTCTAAAATCCTTTGTATCTCCAAAACATCATCTTTATTTTTCACACTCCCCTCCAAGTGATTTTTTGGAAACTAGCTTGCACTTGTCGTGGAGGAACTCAAATGAAGCTTTAAGGCACTCCTTGGTAAAATTCTAGACAACTTCCCACCACCAAGCAATAATACGCAAGTGGATTACTCAAAACATACGCAGCCAAATCCAATGTGTGCCTTATGCCAATTAATGTTCTCAAAGATTAAAAACAAAGGTTATTCACTGGGTAAAATTGGAACAAGACATCTGCAACACCGCAGGTGCTTTCTTCTCCTTCAGGTAGGCAGAAACTACCTAGTAGATTTATCATACCTGGATGGGATGTATTTCACTCTAGCCAGTTTCAAAAGGAAACTAAAAGATTGAGGATTGATGGGGCAAATGATACTTATTATCCTCATAAAAGAGCAAGTGATCGAGGTTATGTATTGGATGAACAGTATGGTTTGGGTCCATTTGGAAGTGATATTCCTTTTGGTCCTGTTATAGTTAGTCAAGCAAATAAAAGTGATGCAAGAATTTCTTTGGGACTCCACCATTCTGGCCATGACTTCATATGGCGCGGCATTATCGCTAAGAATGGAACATTTGTGTGTTGTGCTATCTATGTTCCTGTTGGGGAAATTATAAAATGTAAGGTGTAAGTATTCTTATGCTTTTCTTGTTGCTTCTTGAAGGAAATATCAGCTCATTGAATTGCCTCTGCGATTTAATAGATTTCTAAGTTTGTTTTCTCTGCCTCTATGGTTTATGCATGTGACATATTACTTTTAATAGTTGTATAATTCGGCAAAGACAATAGGCTGATGAGAAATCATAGAGGCAAAGACAACAAGTTGAGAAATCTATTAAATCATAGGGGCAATTAGAAAAGCTGATATTTCCTTCAAGAAGAAACAAGGAAAGTACAAGAATACTTATATCTCACATGTTATACTTTCCCTAATAGGAACACAGATAGCACGACACATAGATGTTCCATTCTTGGCAATAATGTCGCGCCATATGAAGTCATGGCCAGAATGGTGTTATCCCAGAGAAATTCTTTTGTCACTATTATATTATTTGCTTGGCTGAATATAATAGGACCTCAAGGAATATCACTTCCAAATAGATCCAAATTATACTGCTCATCCAATACATAACCTTGATCACTTGTTCTTTTCTGATGATAAGAAGTATCTTCAATCCTTGATCTTTTAGTTTCCTTTTGAAGTTGGCTAGAATGAAATACATCCCAGCCAGGTATGGCAAGTCTACTAGGTGGTACCTAAAGGAGAAGAAAGCACCTGCAGTGTTGGAGATGTAGGGAAATATAGCAGAAGAAAAGTATAATCTGGAGACTTTCTGCTAGCACAAGATCATTAACTATGATCGGAAGATTACACTAAAGAAAGGGAAACTTTGTTATGAGAGAAGACTACTTGAATTGGATTCAATTTTGGTTGATTTCAAAGTGCTATGTCCACCCCTATTTATACTTGTGTAGGGATATTTCTGGAAATCATTCTAGATGTATCTACAAGAAATATCAAGGTAACTTTATTTAACAAAAATCAAGATTATTCTCTAATTTACCTCAAATATCTAATACTCTAGAGCATCTAGTTTTTCCCAAGTACAAAAACCCAAGATATTACTCTATAAAATTCTATAGTGTTCTATTAAAAATCTAGATTATTCTATAATTTACCTCAAATATCTAATACTTTGAAGCATCTAGATTTTCCTAAGAACAAATACCCAAGATATTACTCTATAAAATTCTAGAGAGTTCTATTAAATATCTAAGATCTTTTGTATCTCCAAAACATCATCTTTATTTTCACATTCCCCCTTAAAGTGATTTTTTGGAAACTAGCTTGCACTTGTCATGGAGGAACTCAAATGAAGCTTTGAGTTACTCCTTGGTGAAATTCTAGACATTTTCTTCTGGACTCCTCTTGCTTCTTTAAGTGGTGAAGATTCCTTATTTTTAATTAATACATGTGACATATCGCTTTGTTGAGTTATAGACTCCCCCTTTCTCTTAGCTTCTTGACAAATGCATTATTCGGAGACACACCAATGTTGAAAGGTTTGGATCTACAGAGTTCAATAGTTTAAAACCTTCTCCTTCCAATGTAACACCATGATATAAAGATAATTCATCAATATCAACTCTCTTATCTGAGTCAACGGCGTTCTGACCAGCAATTTCCTGTGAATCCTTGCCGACATAATAGGATCTACCACCAGATCCAATGAAATTTCTATCAGTTTCAGAGCTTTCAAATATTATGTCGTTTCTCTCTCCATCGAAAACTAGGCCTTCAACATCCATTTATTTATCTATTTGTTATTCATCTTTTTCATTTGCTTCCAATGTTTGATCTAAGCCAACGATTGACTTTGCTATGGCTGACACTTGATCAAAGACGTTAATGTCTAATGCATCTCCCTTAATGCTTTCTCCATTAAGGTCACCACTAGTATATATAGTTTCTTATAATACTTCATGAGGATCTACTTCTTTGTTTTTCATATCATCAATATAAACATCTTTGAAAGTTTCTTACTTCATACTGATGACATCAGTGTCTTCCTTCTAAATATGATCAACTGCATTATATTCTAAATCTTCAATCCAATCTCTGTGAAGATTGATGGAAACCATGGCATATATTTCTCGAGCCTCAGCTATGAAACACTTTCCCTAATCAACTTCTTCTTCTTCCATAGCTTTCTCAATTTGAGTTATATTGCTCTCCTTAACTCAACATTATCTTTTTATATTGCCTATTTTGCCACATCGATAACATCTGAAAGACTCTTCCTTCTTTCCAAGTGAGCTTGTACCACCTGTGAATCAATTATGCAACATGCCTCTTGCTTTTTCCTTTAAAGTTTCTCTTTTTGGCTACAACAGAATTTCCTTCCCTTGATGAAAATACTAGCCAACTATTTGGCAAGTAACTCTTGTGACGAGAATAAATTCTCAAATCCCTCTCTGGACGGTTGTTTAGCTCACCCTTGAATTAATGTCACAAATGGAATATATTCAGGCTTCAAACCACGAATAATAGTTCTTCTCATTCATGTTTTAGAGATAGTCTCCTCCGGATTCAAGAAAGATATCTCAGAACATAAGTTCTTAATCTTCAAAAAATACTTAGCGACAGAGAGATTACATTGAATGGTGTTAGCTAACTCATTCTCCAAAATCTATAGCCGAATTTCATTCTTATTGAACAAATAATCGAGGTTCCTTGTAATGACCTATTAGATCATCTTGAGAATTGATCCTTTTTCTTTCTTATAATATCCCTCTCATTAATTTTAAATATGTATTCTGAACAATTCAATAGCTACGATTATTTAAGTTATGGGTAAATTTAGATAGTTTAATTGAGGAACTAAATTGATAACTTATTAAATATTCTATACCACTTAGTATATAGTAAAATTAGTTATTAGGGTTTAATTCTTTTAATATATTTGAAAAATAAAAGAGAAAAAAAAAAGAAGAAGAAGAAGAGATAAGAAAAAGAACAAAAAGAAAACCTGGAAACCGAAGGCGATGACAACCAATGATTTCTCTCTCAATATTGATCGGATTTGAGCGATTCAAAAGGCTAAATTGTATATTTTTCCGATGAGAACATCGTGGGAGTTCGGGAAATTGATTTTGGTGTGTAGTTTGAGGTAAAACTTGTGATCTTGCTACTGCATTTTTAATATAGTTTGAAAATTTTGACATGCGAATGGTTTTTGCCATTGAATTCCTTATCACTTGGAGAATCTTTTCATTTATAAATTTCTAGATTTTGACAGTATATTTCTGGCGACAAAATTTTGAATCGTTTTACCTTTTCCACCCGAATTAATTGATTTTAGTGTCATTAGATTCATTATATAATTATGATGTTATATTTGAATAGATTTTGGTGAATTGGAGTGTCATAAAAAGGAAAAAGCTTCAAAATTGACATAATTCGAGACTTTATATAAGGCAAGTGAATTTTTTAACCTTTGTTAAGTATATAGAATCTTGTGCTTCTTGTGTGAGGTGTTGAGAATGATTTTGAGGTATTGAGTTAGTGTTGATGTTGTACCAAACTATGTTGTTGTAAACTGTGCATTATATTAAAATAAAGCATTTTCTCATTATTGTGTAAACATGCCTATTTGCATTGACTTTTATGACAAGTACTCTGTGGACTGAAAAAGAATGAGAATTAAAGAGGATGTACCATATTCGAGGGACATGTCGCACGATGCGATGGATACTATGATTCGAGGGACGTGTCATACGCCGTGATGAATACTATAATTCGAGGGTTGTGTCACACATCGCAACAAACGCATGGACTAGAAGTCCCCCATGGGTCCCGGACTGTGAAACAGCGGGTGTGTATCACTAGGTTAGTCATGCATCATTATACTTGATATTGCATTGCATTGCATTACACCTTATTATCATTTATAAACGTGTGAGTGCTTTTGTTGTGAAACTTGTGATAGATGCACTTGATACCTTATGTTGTTGATATATAATAGTTGGTGTGGTTATTGAGCTATATGTTATGTAAATTATGAATTGTTAGGCTGGACTGATTTTATGCAGATTGTAGTTGTGGGGATTTGGTTGGAGTGTTAGGGGTACCTGTTTTCTATATTACTTAGTTTTGTATTTAGTAGTTCACTTGCTGAGAATCGTGTATTTGGTACTCACTCCTTGCTACAATAATTTTATAGGTTGCGAGCCCAAATTGTCGTGACACTCTCCACTTTCCCTGTCTGAGGCTTCCTGTGGAGATTGTGAGAGGTAGTTACTTGTCATCCCAGCTGACTTCTTACTCCTATTTTTAATTTTGTTCAGTTCTAAAGACAATATCATTTGGTACTTGTGTTTCCTTTCGAATCTTTTGTAATGCATTAGAAGCTTGTGCACGTGACAACCAGGTTTTGGAGAATTTTCATTAAGTTAACTTATTATCCATAATTGAACTTTCATTTTTATTATAATTTCGCATTTTTAATGTTATAGTTGGGTTGTAAGCTGACTTGTCTTGGTGGGATAAGACGGCTGTCATCACCCCCATTTTTGGGTCATGACATTTCTCTATATTTTATGAGCTGATTTACACTTTATAATATAATAAAATCAAATAAACTGGAGGAGATTGACCTCTTCAGGATGAACTCCACTTTGAATTAATCTACTTCCACTTCTTCTTAGTAGTTCTAAGTACTACCATTCTCTGGTTCGTCATCAAGAGGACTTGTTTTACTTCCATTAACAACATCCCACAAATCCTTACCCACAAGGTATGATTCCATGCATGTCTTCCATACCTTATAATTGGACTAGTTCAACAACTCCATCCCCAGTCCATTAACATGACCACTAAAGTCCATACAAGTACTAGTAGAATCAACTAATCCAATCTTGAAATAAATCCACAAGCCAATATATGGGTATGGCTCTGACACCATATAGAGAATTATAGTAGAAGAAAAGTATAATCTGGAGACTTTTCTGCTAGTTCAAGATCATTAACTAAGATCTAAAGATTCAACTAAAGAAGGGGTAGCTTTGTTATGAGAGAAGACTACTTGAATTGGATTTAATTTGGTCAATTACAAATGACTATGTCCACTCCAATTTATACTTGTGTTGGGATGTTTCTAGAAATCATTCTAGATATATCTTCAAGAAATATCTAGATAAATTTATCTTATAAAAATCTAGATTATTCTATAATTTACCTAAAATATCTACTACTCTAAAGCATCTAGATTTTTCTTAAGTACAAATATCAAAGATATTACTCTATAAAACTTCCAATTTGGATCCCTCCATAATCAGTGAAGATGAAAGATCAAAGATTATTCACTGAGTCTACATAAAGAGGGCTGAGAAGTTCTTTTATACTGAAAAATCAGCTCTTGAATTTTGCAATCAGATTGGAGGGACTTAAATATAATTATATTTCCTTTTGATCCTTCATTCTAACTTATGAAAAATAGAGTTGCAATTTAATTATTTGACTCTTGTAAAAATTTCACTCATAAAAATAAATTATAAAAATACTTGTTTTAGCATACAGACGCCTCAACGTGTCGTCTGATAATTATGGTCAAACTTACATTTATACGTAATAATTGTTTGTCATAATAGATAAATGTTAAATGTGCTAATTACATCATTATGACAACTTGTGACACCATAAAAATTGTAATTCACTAAGCAAGGGCGAATCTAGGGGTCCTCGAGGGTGTTCACTTGAACCCTAACAGCAAAAGGTTATATTGTATATATAAGTAACTAGTCCTGGACACATACATAAGGTCCCGTGCTAAAATTGTGTAGTAGATATATCGAAGATCTTTTGCTAACTTTTCTATTTTGCGGAACATTCAACGATATATCCATCACATCAAACTTGCCCAGAAATAATTGGTAAGAAATAAGCCTACAAAAAGGTAACATGAAAATCAATAGGAAAAATATAGCAACTCCAAGTCATATACTCGGGTATATTTTACCATAACAGATAATGAAACCATGGATTAATTAATATTTAAGTTTGAGTGTGAAGGGGTGATGAATGAAAAGAGTCGCACATTGATGGAATTCTTACAATGCTTCAACAAACCTCCTCACTTTGACCTAACATTTGGTCATTAGGACCTAATTGTTAGCACCTCCAGCGTGTTCCTCGTTTTGCTCAATGTTATATCATTATAGTAAGTATGTTTATAGCTATATTTTTGTGCTAGAGTACTCAATTTCATGACACAAAACTGTAAGCAATGTCATCAACATGTATGCATAACATATTACAATTTACAACGATTCAATTGAACAATGAAATAATCTAAATGAAAGAAAGATGTAGAGAGAGTAAGAATTCGTACATCATAAATGAAGTCCTGGACAAATCCAATTCGGGTTTTGCATACTTTACAAAGCAAAAAATCCTCTTCCGGAAATTCATCAATCAACCAAAAACATCTGTCCCATTATTTACACGATATGTTCAACTGTTATAGGACAAAAAATCATTCCAAACTGCTGAAAATGAATGGAAAAAATGCTAGCAGCGAACAAGACATAAAATGTAATAGAGATTGTTAGTAATGTGAATTAAAAAATATGGCTAAGACTTATGATAGAGTAGACGCCTAACGAATTGGTGCAAAGAGACCAGTTTTTTATTCAGGGATGAATTGAGTTGAGAAAAGTTATATGGGTTTTATAAGGTGTGAACGAAGTGTTTTGACATAAGAAAAAAGTTGTAATTTGGAGAGCACCTTTTCGCCTTGAATCTTGTCAGTGCATCCTTCAAAATTTGTGGGTAAGAGCACCAAAAAGGGATGGCCTAATTCAGCAGCAATAAGGAGAAATATGCAAGTCAAGGGATTGAGAATATCAAGAGGTGAAGCGAGGACGCGATGGTGAAGAGTCAGACCAAAAAATCAACATAGCAACAACGACAAAGGGTGGTTAACTTACAGATCCAGCTTGATAGTGAAATAAAAAGTCCTTTCCAAATGTTGCGATGGTGGCCAAGGGAGTGCATCACACGGAATCCTGGGATTTAGAGCAAATTAGTGCCAGAATGCCAGTATCAAAAGAAAAATGAGGATATGGAGAATCTTACAAGAACATCGGACACGATAGAAAGAGGAGAGCAACAAGTGCGGCCATTTCTGGAACCGAAAGAAACCTGTTGATGAAGACGAAGGGCCAGATCTGAAATCTAAAGAGGCTAGGAAGACGAAATGTGTAAGAACTCTTAGAACCCTTTTTCTTAGGGTTTTCATAAAATATCTGGAGTTTTGGGCCTCCGGATCATTGTAACAGATCAGACTTTTCTATTTTGAATAAAATGGGCCACTGGCCCAATATTTACTTAAAAAAAAAGTTCACCTTGAATGGGTACTGTTGGAATGAATATGACTTTTTGTAACTTTTATGAGTGAGATGTTGATTTTTCTACAGATTGTGATTTTTTTTCTTGTGGTTGGGACTTGTCTAATGATACACAATTATTTTTTGTTGATTTTAAATAGAGAAGTTTTTTGAAAAAATTTACATAAATGGTACTTCCTCCGTTAGGAAAAAAACTAGTTTGACTTGCCACTGAATTTAAAAAAATAAAGAAGATTTTTCAATATTGTAGTCTAAATTAAAGTTATGTCAAATGTACTAAAATGTCCTTTAGAGCCTGTTTGGATGAGCTTATTGCTTTTAACTTATAAGCCAAAAGCTACAAGTTATGAATCCTAGCTTATATCTTTTGACTTATTTTGTTCATTTTGGCTTAAAAATAAGTGTTTATAATCACTTTTTTAAATTTGCACAAACACTCAAAAAAAATAAAAGTTATTTTGACATAAAAGCACTTAAAATGAGTCAATTCAAACAGGCTCTTAACCTTATGGGTTTAAACATGTCATGTGCAAGTTGAAACTAAAGTTTTGCCGAAAAAGAAAATAGGTCATTGTTTTTTACATGGACTAAAAAGAAAAATAATTCATTCTTTTTCAAATGAAGAGAATAATTATTAATAATTTAGAATTTAATATATATGGGAAAAGATTATGGAAAGTAAATTAATTTGAGTATCAAAATACAAAAGGTAAAATCTTGATAGTTAAAATCTACACTTCTCATTTAATGAGAAACTTTTACTAGATTAATTAACATCCCTAGATCTTCCTATCAATAGTTCATATTAAGTTTCTACTTCTCACATGGACCAACACTATCGTCCGTCGATGTCCAAATAATTAGCGGCTACAATTTATACTCCTCCACATTTTCAACTGCCACCAAATATAAAAACCCACCAAATCGCACCAGAATCTAGACATTTTGTTGATAACAAACAAAATGGAACGAGATTGAGATAGGAAAAATATATCTTTAACTCGCTAAATTTAATTTGCATTATTATGCAGCATTTATTATTTCTTCCTATTTTTATCGTGCTCCATTCAACCTGGTTAAAATTTTTGTGTTTCTTTTTCTTTATTTTAGTAGTGTTTTACTTTGAGTTAAACTTTTTGAAAATTTTGAATTAGACCTCATTCAAACATATATTACTTTGAAAATTGCAGGATTCATTAAAAAGATACAAGAATTGAGTTAGTAAATTGTATCGCCCTCTTTTTATGTTTAATAACAAGTCTTCGTTGTTTTGTTAAGTTTTTTCGAGCCAAAAAAGAATGAAAAATAAAAATATAATGTTTCTAAAAAATTTAAACAAAGGTAATTGAGAAAGAGAAATAGCATAGAAAAGAATAATAATGAAAAAGAATAAAAATATAACTTCATTTTAATCCCCAAAATATGAAAGACAAAACTGATGCAAAGAGAGTGATGAGAAAATTTTGTATAAGTAATCACCACCATTGTATCAACTTTGTGAGTGAAGAAATTGTCAAGAAACAAAAAACGAATAGAGAAGAGAGATCACAGATTTTTTTTACCGATGAAAAACAATGGAAAACACTAGTTGATGAACAATGTACCTTATTCAGGAGAGTTAAAAAAGAGAGTGGAGTAGAACAGAGAGGACAGAGAAGAGGTTCTTTTATACTAAAATTCAATTCTTAAATCTTAAACCTTGTCCTTATAGGTTTTGGGACTATTTGGGATCTCTATATAGAGAATACTATTAGGGATTCCAGAGGATACAGAGAATACATAATGTAGCCATAGGCGCTTGAAAGGATTGTAAACTTCTTCTTTTTTTCTTTCATAGTGAAAAACTCTCTCTATTTTTGCTGGAAGGAGTAGGCATAGTCGAACCTCATTAAATCCTTGAATTATTTTTCTTCTCTATTTTGTTTATTTGTGATTGCATGTTAATCCATGATATTTCCGCAACAAGGTGAAATTAGATATTATTTTTATAAGGTATAAAATATTATTTGTTATCAATAATACTTCTTTGAAATGATTTTTCGTGTTTGCTGCAACTTTCGAGATAAAACTTTTATCACTTATTTTTTTTATATTTTTGGTGCTTGGTGCTTGGTGCTTGGTGCATGGTGCATGGTGCATGGTGCTTGGTGCATGTTGCATGCTGCATGGTGCATGGTGCATTTTTTTTTAGCACAATTTTATGAACTGTTTGCAGTCTTGAGATTTGGCATCGTGTTACTTGTTATAATTGTAGGAGAGGAATCCATAAGCACAAAGATTTCAAACACTTTAAAAGAAGGGGGGGCGAGGTGCAAATATGATTATACTAAAAAATCTATTCTTGAATCTTGAAACCAAATTGGAGGGATACTTAAATATAATATTTCCTTTTCTTCTTTATTACTTCAATTGTGAGAAAAAGAGTTGCAATTTAATTATCTGATTTTTCTGAAAATTTCACTTATAAAAATCATATTATAAAAATACTACTTTTAGTGTACGCGTGCCTCGCACATTTAGTCTCATGGTTATGATCAAATAATTTAAGCGTAATAATTGTTTGTTATAATTAATAAATATAGATGAGGTGATTATGTAATTGAATTGTCGTAGTTCTATAAGAAGCGGAAGATCTACTAGGGCCTGAAGGTGTTCATTTGAGTCCTCTTAGCAAAATATTAAATTGTACTCCCTCCCTTTCATTTTATATGGCACCCTTTGACTTTATACGGTGTTTAAGAAAAAAGGTAAGACTTTTGAAATTTGCGGTCTAAAATCATTCTGAGAATGTTGTGTGGTTGAGATTCATTTCATTAAGGGTAAAAGGGAATTTTAAAAAGACAAATTGACATTCTTTTTTGGATGGACCAAAAAGAAAAGGTTGTCCCAAAAAATGAGACAGAGGGAGTACAAGTTATGGACATGTGTGTTGCACGTGTATTCTTATCAAGTATTTTAGACTTTCTAAAATGACATGAATATTAGTAAAAATTTCATCAAAACAATACAAAATAGTTTTTCTAATTGAAAACGTACAACAACAACATACTCTTAGAGGCAAAGAGGTTATTTTCATTTACTTTACTAATTGAAAATATGGTAAAGTAAAATTCATTAAACTAATTCAAGATTATCCTAAATGCAGAGTTTTCAAAGATCTACGAGAAAAGTTCATAGTTAACAAAAAAATCATCATAAACACCATTCCCTTTGTTTAAACACTATAAAGAAATGAAATTGACAAAAGATGTGCAAGAAAAACTCAGAATATTCAACAATGAAAGACAAAACTAATGCAGAGAGAGTGATGAGAAAATTTGTACGATATCAATGAATCTAATTTGCATTTTGCAGACATTACAATGAATTAAATCCTCTTCGTGAACTTGATCAGGCGTATAAGTAATTACCCCCACTGTATCAACTTTGTGAGTAAAGAATCCATTACAGAACAAAAAACAAATAGAGAGGAAAGATCAAAGATTATTCAGTGCTGAAATACAATGAAAAAAGACTAGTTGATGGATAATGTACCTTATTCAAGAGAGTGAAAAGAGAGAATAGAGTAGAACAGAGAGGACTGAGAAGATGTTTTTTTATACTGAAAGTTTAATTATTGAATCTTGAAACCAAATTGAAGGGAATTAAATATAATTCTTTTATTCACTTCACTTAAGAGAAATAGAGATGCAATTTGATTATGTGGCTCTTCTGAAGATTCCACGGATAAAAATATGATTATAAAAATTCTAGTTACAGCAGACACGCGTGTCGCACGTGTAGTCTAACTGTTATGGTCAAACTTATGTTTCAACACAATAATTGTTCGTTATAATTAATAAATATAAACTTGTTAATAACGTCATCATGACAATTTGTGATATCATAGAAATTGTAATTCTATACAGAGGGGCTGATCTAGGGGACCTCAAGGGTTTTCACCCGAATCTAGTGACAATTTGTGATATCATAGAATTGTAGTTCTATAAGTAAGGGTAGATCTACGGGACCTCACAGTGTTCACCCAAATTCCCTTTGCAAAATATTAAATTGTACTATTTATGGATACGTGTGTTGCACTGTATCTTTATCAAGTATTTCAAATTTTCTAAAATGACATGAATATTAGTAAAATATAGATGTGTAAGTGTTCCCCAAATTAAAATTGAAAATGACAATACAATTTTCCCTATGAAAATATATGTTGCAACAGTATAAAACAACTACAACAGTATTATTAATAAAGTAAAATAAAAAATAAATCAACAATGCAACTTAAGTAATATATAGAATAATCGTGTTGATTCATATCACTAAAATCTAAACAAAATGAAGTTTAATTACTCAATTCTCATAATATTTTTTACATGATTTTAATTTAAGGAGTAGTTTTTTTTGTAGTAATAAAGACAGTTGAAGCAAAAGTGACATCACACCAACTTATGAGGATTTTGTAATTTTATTATGTGACTCCTGTGAAGATTTCACTGATAAAAATCAGATTAGACGAATACTAGTTTCAGTGTACTTATGCCTCGCACGCGTAGTATGTCGGTTATGGTCAAACTTACATTTAATGGTAATAATTATTTGTTGTAATTTATCATAATATAATATATAACTAAAAATGGGAAGATCTTAGGCTAAAAGTTTGGATTACCCTTTTGCTCCTATATATGCCATTACTTATTAAAGATTGATTATTTTTTGGCTTTGGAGTATGATGGAATAAATCAAAATGACTTTTTAAATTGTCTGCGCTTCTTTCATTTGTGAAGTAGCAGTTAGTCAATGCAACTTTCGACGCTCCTCATGGGTCAACTGGAAACAGCCGCTTTATGTTTTTAAACATAGGGGTTAGGCTGCGTACATTCGACCCCCCTCACCTCGCAATGAGCGGGAGCCTTTTGAGGTACTGGGGTATGTTGATGATGATGATGATGAGGTTTAGCTACGCTAGTTCCTTTTCCTACGTGTGTGTTGGCTTCTTTCGTTCCATATACCATATCGATGTTCTGTTCCTCTGCACGTTTCTTCTTCTTCTGCAGGTGGTGTTCCTTCTTAATTAATATGACCCATTAATTTTACAATGGTTAGGCTAATTCCCTTCCTGCACTGTAACAATCCTATTAAGCATTGTTTCATCATCAACCTATATCTTCTACCTTGATGAGTATGAAAAATTCCCTTAGTAACAGTCATCTCTCAATCTTTTCATATTCTTCACTGATCTCTATAGATAAATCTGATGAACAAAATGACTTTGTCCCATCAATGTATTACTTCTTTCTTCCTCAACCAACTACATCATGGCCAGGTACTTTTGCTTTCTTCCCTTCATCTTGAATTGCTCTGTTTTCCTTGTTTGTTTTAGTCCGAAAACTGGTGATACTTCTTCCAGTTCATTATGACCAAAAACTAGCGCAGAGTCATATAAAGAATCCTTTCGATTTGCAATCTTTATTGTTGTTTTGTACATGAAGATTGCTCTCATATAATCTCCCTAGAGATGATCTCAATTGTTTTCCCAATTGTTTACAGAACAGTAAGTTTGTGTTGGTATCGCAATTGTTTTCCCATTTGATTACTCTAAGTTTGTGTTGGTAGTGGAGAGCAGTTGTATCATGATGATGGTAAAGGACTGTTGAGACAAAAAGTCTCATATTGGTAGTTAATGGGATGGGTGTTCTCCTTATAAGGTTTAAGCAATCTCCACCCTTTGAGCTAGCTTTTAGGGTGTGAGTTAGGCCCAAAACCTACTTCAACATGGTATCAGATCAAGGCCCGTCTCACCCAATGTTGGGCCCCCGAAAAATTATCCATGCACTAGATACTAAGCATTGGGCGTGAGGTGGGGTATTGAGACAAAAAGTCCCACATTGGTAGTAAATGAGATGGGTGAACTCGTATTGAGACAAAAAGTCCCACATTGGTAGTTAATGAGATAGGTGGACTCCTTATAAGGCTTAGGCAATCCTCCTCTCTTTGATCTAGCTTTTAGGGTGTGAGTTAGGCCTAAGACCTACTTCAACAAGGACAAAATACCACAAATGAGAGTTGGGATGTACTAGAAATTAGGAATTGTAGTAATAGTTTAGGGAAAGAAATTGAAGAAATACCTGAGGATCAGGAACAGCTGAAACGCTCCAAAAATGTGCTTCGAAAATGCTCATAATCGTAATTTTGATATATCTCAAAATACGTATGTGATATCAGAAATTCGACTTCATATTTTTGATCAGGGGGCAAGATTGAGTGGGAAATGAGTAACTCATATTTTAGAGAACCCGTAGCGAAAAATAATTTTCGCAAATTTTTTGAAAACCAGTAGTTGTACGCATTTGGTCCACGACGCGGATCAGTGTTGATTTTTCCTTAAGTTTTTGTTTTGGCCTAAGGGCATTGGGTTCGTGTCCCTATGTCCAATTACATGTGAAATCTCCCAATTACACGTGAAATCTCAATTGGATCTCAAGAACTCAATCCTAGCTTCAAGCCTCCTTCAAAGTTTACATCAAGGAATCCCTAAATTTAGGTATGTGATCCCAATTTTTCTTTTTATGAAAATTACATGTTTTCAAATTGTATTACTTATGGGTATTTCTTATTATGAAATATGAGTATGATTTATGATGGGGTTTTTATCAAGTATTGTTGATTACTCATGAATATTTATTTTAAGCTTACACTATGAGTGGTCTTTGTCTATTGAGACTATGCATGTTTTGAGCTATGAAACTATGATCTATATGAGTTTTGATGATGGATTTCAAGGTACCAAACATGAGGGTTTTACTGCATATTGGTGGGTTGATTGGCATTAAGTTTTCTCATCTTATTTTTGTCACGACCCAAGTCTAGGGCCTAGACGTGACATGATGAATGGGGAACCGGAAGGGACCCCAAACAAGCCTATTGACATATCATTACACATTCTTGGTCGTAGAAGAATTTGTAAATCATCAAGAGAGAAATTAAAAATAAAATGACTAAGAGAAGTAGGTAATAGCATAGATCATATGGAGTCAAGGCTCAACATAATACATCATATGTGCAACAACACCTCTAACATAGAATGGGCGGGGGACAAGTTATTCCGGGGCTCACCCTTTAGTATTAAAGTGTTCAAATCAAGATAATGTCATAAGCAAGAGAGAGTAAGGCTCATGTCCCCGAACTTGAGGACTCACCACAAGCTTATCTTCAAGTGCCAAAAATAGCCTAAAGTAGGATGATCGTGAGGAGCTCCAGTTCCTATATGGTGACATCATGTAGGCATAAAGTATGAGTTAGTATATTTGAATATACTAAGTATGTAGAATGCAATGCAATAAGAGATACTTAACATACTCAAAATGCATAAGCATAAGCAAGAGATAGTGTAATATCAATATGACATGCATGATCAATGCTTGAACTAAAACATGCTTAGTCATAAACAAGGAAAGTAAACCCAATGTGGAATATAAATATGCTCGAACTTTACACAAAAATGCTTGAGATGGACCACATAACCACCCACTCGCCTTACGGTATAACCTTTTTACGGTATAACCTTTTCGAAGAGTGTTACCACTGCCTCTACCTTACGCCATAGTCTTTTTGGTACGTAGTATAAGGCGTCCCCTACTTATCTAACAAGAAATATCTAACAAGAAATATCTACAAGAAATATCTACAATTTACCTAACAAAAATCTAGATTATTCTAGATATATCTACAAGAAATATCTAGGCAACTTTATCTAACAAAAATCTAGATTATTCTATAATTTACCTCAAATATCTAATACTCTACGGCATCTAGATTTTCCAAAGTACAGATATCCAAGATATTACTCTACAAAATCCTAGAGAGTCCTACTAAATATGTAAGATCTTTTGTGCCTCCAAAAAATCATCTTCATTTTTCATACTCCTCCTTAAAGTGATTTTTTGGAAACTAGCTTGAACTTATTGTGGAGGAACTTAAATGAAGCTTTGAGACGCTCCTTGGTGAAATTCTAGACAATTTCCCACCGCCGAGCAATAATACGCAAATGGATTACTCAAAATGTAAGCAGCCAAATCCAGTGCACGCCTTATGCCAATGTTCTCAAAGAATAAAGACAAAGGCTATTCACTGGGTAGAATTGCAAGAAGGCATCTGCAACACTGCAGGTGCTTTCTTCTCCTTCAGGTGAGCAGAAACCACCTAGTAGATTTACCGTACCTGGATGGGATGTGTTTCATTCTAGCCAACTTCAAATCGAAACAACAAGATCGAGGATTGATGGGGCCAATGATACTTCTTATCCTCATAAAAGAACAAGTGATCAAGGTTATGTGTTAGATGAACAGTATGGTTTGGGTCCATTTGGAAATGATGTTCCTTCAGGTCCGGATATAGTCAGTCAAGCAAAGAACAGTGATGCAAGAATTTCTCTGGGACTGCACCATTCTGGCCATGACTTCATATGGCGTGGTATTATCACTATGAATGGAACATTTGTGTGTCGTGCTATCTACGTTCCTATTGGGGATATTATAAAATGTGAGGTGTAAGTATTCTTGTGCTTTTCTTGTTGCTTCTGGAAGGAAATATCAGCTTTTTGAATTGCCTCTGTGATTTAATAGATTTCTCATCTTGTTTTCTCTGCCTATATAATTTGTGCATGTGCCAAATTACTTTTAGCAGGTGTAAAATGCGGCAGAGACAACAAGCTGATAAGAAATCATAGAGGAAGAGATAACAAGCTGAGAAATCTACTAAATCATC
This sequence comes from Solanum sejunctum, assembly GCA_025642045.1. Taxonomy (NCBI): domain Eukaryota; kingdom Viridiplantae; phylum Streptophyta; class Magnoliopsida; order Solanales; family Solanaceae; genus Solanum; species Solanum sejunctum. The sequence goes on along the minus strand of JAOTQJ010185812.1, from coordinate 2,657 downwards.
TGGGTAATTCAAAAGGCTGATATTTCCATAAAGAAGAAACAAGGAAAGTACAAGAATACTTACATCTCACATTTTATACTTTCCCCAACAGGAACACAGATAGCACGACACACAGATGTTCCATTCTGGGCCATAATGCCGCGGCATATGAAGTCATTGCCAGAATGGTGCTGTCTCAAAGAAATTCTTGTCTCATTGTTATTTGCTTGACTGACTATAATAGGACTTGTAGGAATATCGCTTCCAAATGGGCCCAAATCTTACTGTTCATCCAATACATAACCTTGATCACATATTCTTTTATGAGGATAAGAAGTATCATTTTCCTGATCAATCCTCAATCTTTTAGTGTCCTTTTGAAGTTGGCTAGAATGAAATACATCCCAGCCATATACGACAAATCTGCTACATGGTTTTTGCTCACCTGAAGGAGAAGAAAGCACCTGCGCTGTTGGAGATTCCTGCTTCTAATTCTACTCAGTGACCTTTGTCTTTAATCTTTGAAAACATTCACATAAGGCACGCACCGGAATTGGCTGCATAAGTTCGAGTAGTCCACTTGCGTATTATTGCTCAGTGGTGGGAAAATGTCTAGAATTTCACCAAGGACTGACTCAAAGCTTCATTTGAGTTCCTCCATGACAAGTGTGGGATCGTTTCCAAAAAGTCACTTTTAGGAAGAGTGTGAAAAATAAAGATTATTTTTTGGAGGTACAAAAGATTTTAGATATTAAATAGAACTCTATGGAATTTTGTAGAGTAATATCTTGGGTATTTGTACTTAGGAAAATCTAGATGCTCTGGAGTATTTGATATTTGAGGTAAATTATAGAATAATCTAGATTTTTGTTCGATAAATTTACCTAGATATTTCTTGTAGATATATCTAGAATGATTTCTAGACATCCCCACACAAGTATAAATAGGGGTTGACATAGTCATTTGTAATCAACCAAAATTGAATCCAATTCAAGTAGTCTTCTCTCAAAACAAAGTTTCCCCCTCTTTAGTTAAATCTTCTGATCTTAGTTAATGATCTTGGGCTAACAGAAGGTCTCCATATTATTCTTTTCTTCTGCTATATTTATCTACAGACATCTCCAACACCGCAGGTGCTTTCTTCTCCTTCAGGTGAGCAGAAACCACATAGTAGATTTGTGGTTAAGATGTATTTCATTCTATCCAACTTCAAAGGGAAACTAAAAGATCGAGGATTGATGGGGAAAATAATACTTCTTATCCTTAGAGAAAATAAGTGATCAAGGTTATGTGTTTGATGAATATTATAGTTTGGGTCCATTTGGAAGCGATGATCCTTCAAGTCCTATTATAATCAGTCAAGCAAATAACAGTGATGCATGAATTTCTCTAGGACAGCATCATTCTTGCCATGACATCATATGGTGTGGCGTTATCGCCAAGGATGGAACATCTGTGTGTCCTGCTATCTGTGTTCCTATTGGTGGAAGTATAAAATGTTAGATGTAAAGTATTCTTGTACTTTTCTTGTTGCTTCTTGAAGGAAATATCAGCTTTTTAAATTGCCTCTATGATTTAACAGATTTCTCAGCTTGCCTCTATGATTTAATAGATTTCTCAGCTTGTTTTCTCTAACTCTATGATTTATACATGTGCCGTATTACTTTTATTAGGTGTAAAATATGGCGGAGACAACAATCTGATGAGAAATCATAGAGGCAGAGACAACAAGCTGAGGAATCTATTAGATCATTGAGGCAATTCAAATTGCTGATATTTCCTTCACGAAGAAACAAGGAAAGTACAAGAATTCTTACATCTCGCATTTTATACTTTTCCCAACTGGAACTGAGATAGCACGACGCACAAAGGTTCCATTCTTGGCGATAATGCCGTGCCATATGAAGTCATGGCCAGAATAGTGTTGTCCCGGAGAAGTTCTTGCATCACTGTTATTTGCTTGATTGACTATAACAGGACTTAAAGGAACATCGCTTCCAAATGGACCCAAACCATATTGCTCATTTAACACATAACCTTGATCACTTATTCTTTTCTGAGGATAAGAAGTATCATTTGCCCCATCAATCCTTGATCCTTTAGTTTCTCTTTGAAGTTGGCTAGAATGAAATACATCCTAGCCAGGTATGGTAAATCTGCCAGGTGGTTTCTTCTCACCTGAAGGAGAAGAAAGAACCTGCGGTGCTGGAGATGCCTATAGAGAAATATAGCGGAAGAAAAATATAATCTCGAAACCTTTTGCTAGCCCAAGATCATTAACTATGATCAGAAGATCCAACTAAAGAAGGAGAAACTTTGTTATTAGAGAAAACTACGTGAATTAGATTCAGTTTTGGTTGATTACAAATGACTATGTCCATACCTATTTATATTGTTGTACGTATGTTTCTCGAAATCATTTTAGATATGTCTACAAGAAATATGTAGGTAACTTTATGTAACGAAAATCTAGATTATTCTATAATTTACCTCAAATGTCTAATACTCTACAACATCTAAATTTCCCTAAGTATAAATATCCAAGATATTACTCTATAAAATTCTAGAGAATTTTATTAAATATCTAAGATCTTTTGTTAGTCCATCAATCTCGGATGGAGCCAAAGATTGACTATTTTTTGGCCTTGGAGTATGATGGAATAAAGCAAAATGGCTCT
>JAOTQJ010185792.1:0-22334 GCA_025642045.1 Solanum sejunctum | reverse complement strand
AAATGGAGATTCAGTATAAGTGTTTGTCTGGGTGCCCTATCGGCACCATTCACGGCCCCTGGGTTGGGTCGTGACACCTCAAGAGTTGGATTGGGATGTGTGCTGATGTAGAGAGGGGGCGTAATAGCCTATGCTTCCAGACAACTTAAGATTCATGATAGGAACTATCAAACCCATGATATTAAGTTGGCAGTGGTGGTGTTCGCAATTAAAATTTGGTGCCATTACTTGTATGGAGTGCATATGTATGTGTTCACCGACCACAAGAGCTTGCAGTATGTCTTTATCCAGAAAGAGCTCAACTTGTGACAAAGGAGATAGTTGGAGTTGCTCAAGGATGATGACATAAGCATTCTTTACTATCTAGGTAAAGCTAACATTGTTGTTGACTCTCTTAACAGGTTGTCAATGGGTAGCACAACCCATATTAAGGAAGGAAAGAAGGAGTTAGCAAAAAAAGTATATCGATTGGCTCAATTAGGAGTTCAACTTGAGGAGAATAATGAGGGAGGAGTTAATGTTCAGAGCAGGTCTGCTTCATCTTTGGTGGCATTGGTGAAAGAAAAGCAAGACCGAGATCCAATTGAAGGTGGTCGTCGACAAACAGAAATTGATGGTCTTCTCCAAAGGGGGAGATGGAGTCCTGAGATACTAGAGCAGATTGTGCATTCCAGATGTTAATGGTATTCAAGATAGAATCATGGTTGAAGCTCATAGCATTAGATACTCCATTCATCCTGGCTCTACCAAAATGTACCATGACTGAGAGAAGTCTAAAGGTGGATTGGAATGAAGAATGATATTGATGAATTTGTTTCAAAGTGCCCGAATTATCAGCAAGTAAACATTGAGCATCAAAGGTCATGTAGATTGGCTCAGAACTTTGAGATTCTGGAGTTAAAGTAGGAGATGGTCAATATGGACTTCATTATTGGTCTACTGAGGTCTCGAAAGCAACATGACTCGATATGGGTGATCGTGGATAGGGTAACCCTATCAGCTCACTTTTTAGTAATTAAGACAACCAACATTGCAGAGGAGTATGCCAAGTTATACATCCAAGAGATTGTGACATTGCATGGAATTCCCTTGTCCATCATCTTGAATAGAAGAGCTCAATTCACCTTCCAATTTTGGAGATCATTCCAGAAAAGATTGGGTACCAAAGTGAATCTAAGCATAGTCTTTCACTCACAGTCAGATGGCTAGGAAACCATTCATATGTTAGAAGATATGTTGAGAGCTAGTATTTTTGATTTCAAGGGAAATTGGGATGATCACCTACATTGATTGAGTTTACATATAACAATAGTCATCATGCAATCACTTGAATGGATCCCTACGAAGCTTTGTATGGGAGGAGATATAGATCACCAATTAGGTGGTTCGTGGTTAGAGAAGCAGAGGTGATCGGGCTTGATATTGTACACCAATATATGGAGAAGGTTAAGGTCATTAAAGAAAGTTTGAAGATAGCATAGAGTCACCAAAAATCCTACACCAATGTGAGGAGGAGAGATTTAGAGTTCGAGGTAAACAATTGGATATACTTGAAAGTTCACCTATGACGAGTGTCATGAGATCTGAGAAAAAGGGAAAATTGAGTCCATGCTACATTGTACCTTATTAGATTATGAAGACAATTGGGAAGGTTGCTTATGAGTTAGAGTTATCTTCCGAGTTAGATGGTATTCATCCAGTGTTCCGCATCTCGATGTTGAAGAAGTGCTTAGGAGATCTTAACTTGGCAATCCCTATGGAGAGTATTGAAGTGAAGGATAGCTTGACCTACAAAGAAATTTTGGTCCAAATCCTCAATCATTAGATTCACAAATTAAGAACCAAAGAGATAGCCTCAATCAAAGTCCTGTGGAAAAATTAATTCATTAAGAAAGCCACATGAAAAGTTGAGGAAGAGATGAAAGCAAAATATCCGCACCTATTCGTGCCAAATGATGAGAATATTGAAGGTAAATTTCCTTGCCCTTACCTAAATTAATTATCTTTTCTTGAGATGATTGTCTATTCTTGAATCTGAATAGAGATTGTTGATAGTGATGAGGAGTTGAAAGATTGATTGATAGATGTGAATGTTGAGATGAGCTCTGAGTCTATTCGTGCCTTTATATCTACCTTTACTCATCATTCGAGGACGAATGATCCCAAGGGGGAGATAATATAGTCAATAAAATTATAGAAATACCTCTAGAATAGATATATGCGCATAACACGTCTTTCCATGCTCCATTTACAAAGATATGCAATAAGCATAGAAAATTTAGTAGGAAGATAGTCTCGCTCAATTTTTAAAGCAACCAGATCAAAAAATAATTTTTAGATCCAAAATGATTTTTAGTTGTTGTGAGCGCCCAAGGCGCGATGCACCTGGGATGTGGATATACCTTATATTTTTTTAAATTTTTTGATGGAAATTGAAAAACTCATTCAAAAACCTTTTGTGAAAAAGTATACATATGTGCGTCTAATCCGCAAGACGGATTGAGCATTTTTTGAGTGAACCTTTTTTGTTATAATTTGAGAGGCATTCTGATCATTTTTCAATGACTCCTAAACTCAAAATACGATCAAATTACATCATTTTGATGCGTAAATAGGGTCTTAAACTATATTCTAAGTCCTTCTCTAAGTATTTGAAAGAATAGGGCTTGAAAGGAACGAAGAGGGAAGCTTAAGATTGAAGAAATCAAAGGAATTCTTGAAGGTTGATTGGTAAAGCTTCTTCGCAGGTATGTAAGACTAAACTAAAAGCATAAGATTGTTCTCTCGTGTCCCCTATAGATGATTTTAGGAGACTGTTGAAAGGTCAAGATTCTACATGCATGATTTTTGATTATTTTCTCGAAAAATATAGTTATTATATGGATTTTTTATGTTGATGATCATCATAAATTTATCTTTCTTGAATTGAATATTTTCATGAGATATTGCATAGCCTATATGTTAAATTTTGAAAGCATGTATGAATGAATTTAGGAATTGAGTCTAGAGCCTTGATTGAGAATGTTGATAGAGATTATGACTGTGAATGTGAGAATGATAATAGGTTGATAGTATTTGATGATCCATGATCTTTCCAAATGAACTCTAATGACTTGTCTATTTAATTATTTCCCTAATGATTGTTTTAAGCCTTGAGCTATTGATTGAGAGATGAATTGATAGCATGATTGGAGTCTCTATGAGACCGATTGAATGATGAGAGCCCCTATTAGGCTGATTTGAGATGAGATAATTGAGATAGTTTGATTGGTTTGATTCGATTGATTATTTTATGAGCATTGAGTCATAGGAGGAGTATTGGGCATCAAAAGAGTAAGAGTTAATTGAACTCACACTTGTCAAACTACGTAGCCAAGCATACGTGAGGATTAGAAATATCACATCACATTATGTTAAGGTTCCCTTTGATTAGTAGTCCCTGAAAAATAACAGGACTTATGGATTGCTCTCTCTATTTGAACTTGTTCGTTATAGTTTTGATTCGTTCACTGCCTGGCAAGTACGAAACGGTTGTGGCAACATCAGCATGATTATTATATAGTCACTGTCTCATAAGGGATTGTTGTTGGATAAAAGAAACTCCCAGAAAGTGCTCACCTTAAGTACTCTGAGTCAAGATGAGATGAAATGAGATGAAATGAGATGAGATGAGTCCCTCTGAGATGATTTTGATTTGATTGATGAGGTATGATGGGTTAGATGGGTCATTTGTCTACTCTTTATTCTTGTTTTAGATAAACACTTGACATGTTGATTGTTATTATTCTGAGTTGATTGTTGTTTCCATATTATTCTACCTGTTTATGCTTCATTCAGCTATTTTACATATCGAATATTCTACGTACTGACATCACTCAGTGCTACATCATTTTATGATGCGGATATAGGGATTAGAGATCATCAACTGGCACATCATTGAGGATCTAGGACATTCAGCTGATTGGTGAGCCTCGCCTACTCTGGAGGATTCATTACGTTATTTTCATCTTGCTTTAGAGTTAGACATTTATTAGCATATTATTGATTGAGGTAGTCATAAATCTTTCATTGGCACCACTTGATAGTGATAGAGGCTTCATAGACTAGAGTCTAATATTAATTGTTAAGATTGTGAGCTAGTTCTTTATACTAGCCTTCTTCTATTACATTAGTGTTATTTTGAGACTTGATGATAAGATGTGCTTATTTACTTTTCCTTCATCTTCCGCTGATTAGTAGAATGTATGAATGGATGAATATGATGAGTCCAAGTGGTTCGCTTGGAGACTAGCAATAGTCTCTGGTTGTCGGTCACGTCTGGAGTCCCCTCTCGGGGCATGAAAAATATGTGAGCAAAAAAAAAATCCTACTTTTTGTAAATATTTTATGTGAATTGAAAATGGACAAGAAAGAACTAATGATAGCAACAAAATTAAAATTCCACGTAACTTTATCATCCCTTATACAAATGAAACAGAATACCTAAATTAACTATTTAAAGAAACTTATCCTATATAGATATATTCTTCTCACATCCATATTCTATTACTTCATGAGTTATTTTAACTATAAAAAAATGGCTTTGTTAATGAAATTAATGATATGCTCATACATCAGCTTTCTAACGATGCTAAAATTTATAGTGGAATTGATGAAACTACAGAATCAACTGATCAATGTCAATTTGAGGACTTCTTACATACGTTAAATCCTGCTAATTTACCCCCAAATTTTGAAAAAAGATTGTCAAGTTATATTGTTGAAAAACTTAAATTATTCCGAAGGATAATGTAATGGAACATGATTAATATGTCATAATTCTAACCAACATATTATTAGTGCTACTATAGCCAGCTGTGACTTCTAAAATAGACATGTATTTATTGCAAGAATACCATTATTAGCAACAGCATATGAAAAATTGCCTATTGCTAAGAACACAATTTCCAATTTGGCAATGTTTTACAATGACAATAAACAAAGCTCAAAGTTAAATTCTACATTTCATGGAAATTTATTTACTTGAATCAATTTTTTCACACGGTCAACTCTATGTTGCTTTATCCAAGCAAAAATTTCAAAAAAGTCAAAATACTAATACATCCTTCTAGTTTGAAGATACAAGCGATCATTCTACATATAATATAGTGTACGAGAAAATCATTCAAAAAGCATTCACATAAAATCATCATGCCCCTGTCATTATAAGAGGTTCGTAAAAGAATCTTTGTGTGGCCTGGAAGATAGATTATTATGAGTTATAGTTGGTATTAGTTGTAACGCCCCTGTCATTGCAAGAGGTAAGCTAAATTGGCTGGGATTAAACTTTCAATTTGATTTATTTCTTTAGTCAACTACAGTTTGACACTCTTATTTATTTATTTTTAAGTGATACACCAATTAATTTTACTTTGTAGATGAGTTTCCCTTTCTCTACCTGTATCACATTATCAGTATCTCTGAGGCCTTGGAGGGCCCTCGTTAGAACAGTTGAATTTGTTTAAGCTATGGGGGGCCCAGTGTCATGCGCAAAGTATAAAGATGATATGACTTGTAAAATTTAAAGTGCTCCTTCGAGTCTTAACATAACTCATGGTTTTTAATAGTTAGTTATTACTGCCTGATTCTGATAGTTAACGGTCCTATGCTTCACCAATAACTATAATTATTGCCCTTTTAGAAAAGACACTATGCTTGATGGTTGTGATGAATTATTCTTGATTTGATCTTGTGAGTTTTGCAGTTGTAAAGGTAGTGAAATAGTACACTCTTAGTTGTGACTCTATTCAGTTCCTGATGCATGTTTCTCTTTATCTAGTATATGTATAATACTGTTTAGGTCAAGAGACACAAGACGGTATATATCATACTTTACTTTTTCATATGTGTGAGTGATGCTTCTATTCTTTCGTTCTTCTTGATGATTTATTGAAAGATGCTAGAATTGAGTGTAAGCATTTTCAAATGTTTTCTTTGACTTTCTTAACCAGCTGTTTATGGATTGCTCTTTTTGGTGGTTCCTTCTCTGATTTGTTATGTGAAAAAGTATGCAAATTGAGAAGACTTTAGTTTATGTCTCAACTTTTCTGTCAAGCTTTTTCTGCATCTGGAGAAGCTTCAAGAAACATCCTTTGTCACATTACCAACTTAATATAAGTATGTGCTTATTTGAAAGAATGTTATTCACTATCCCTTTACCACCTCAAAATTGGTTAATACGCATTTTCTTTTGTTATAGGTAATGAATGCAGCATCGTATTGCCTATCGATGCTAATGATACGACATCCCTAAGCTAACAGTACCTGCTACATTTTTTGATAGATTTGCCCCAGATGCTACTATATGTTAACATGACAAGCAATTCTAACTTGGATAATACTTGAATTACTAGTTGGGAGGAGAAGAAGTTCAATCTTCAACTATGGTATGGCAAATTTGTTAAGCTCTAACTCTTACCAACAACGAGGAATATGTATACTACCTGAGCAGGCTGGTAATGTGTCCATAAGATTTTTTGCAATTAAAAATATCAATGAATCATTTTTCAAGTTAACTTGTCACTTTTTCTTTTTAATTGGTATTGAATCTATGTTTGTTTCATATATACAGATAAATCAAGAAGCATGTGTGTATTTGTTTTCTGAAAAATAGCCTAAACTAGGTTAACGGCAACTCCTTTGTCGCAACAAGTGTTCTATTCTTGAGTGGGGCATTTAATTTGAAGTTTTCTTGGGTTTTTGTATTTTTTATCTTTAGCTTATCGATATTCTGTTAATTTGGGAGAAGTTGAGATTATTTCTGAGCTCAAAAATCTTTCTTGTTGATTGTTTCTTGTTTCTTTATGATTGCTATTGTAGGCTCTGGTATTATTTTAATAAAAGAGATAATTTGTCTGCTCTTATGTATTGTAGCAGCTGGTTTTGGCAATGACTACATCTGTTTGGGACATATTTAAGGCCTGAATGTTTGCTTGGTGAAGGTAGATTTGCACGTATTTATAAAGGTCTGCTGCAAAGCACCAGACAGGTAGGATGTTACTTTATTAACATGTAACTTTGTAATACAAAAGCAAATCATTAGCCAACTTTAGGTTAGATCTAGCAAATGTTAGCATAGGATAACTATTTACAAAAACATATGTTAGCTTAGGAAAGAATAATTTAAATGTCAAAATCTTCAATGGCACACTAACTTGCAATTTCACTCCTGTTGTGTCGAGATGGTTTCTTCGCAGGTGGTTACTGCACTTCAGCAGAGTAAAGGGCAGCTACATTTTGGCAGACTATCACTGCATCTTTAGCCAAATTTGATATTATAGAAACAATTTTAATTTGAAATGTTCTTACTTTTGATAACTAAGATATCATGTTGGGCCCTTGCATTGCATAGCCTGGCCCATCTAGTATATTTATTTTTATATTATATATTAGAGTGAATCTAAGGATGATCAAGGGCAAAATTATCATTTTATACTAACAAAATGTCTATTAAAAAAGATATCAAGAGAAACTAAATAGTTCTAGAAATATCTTTTATATAAAGATAAAATGGACTATGATGTTATAATGACCCTCCAAGTCATTTCTGCGATTTCGCAAATGTTTTATCAGTTTGAGAAGTTTTCTAGTGACCCCGAGCTAGTTGTAATTTATTAGTGTTGATGGTTCTGTAGTTGGCTGAATCACTCGACATTTACACAACTTTTCGAGTTAAATGAGAGATTGTAACTGTAAAATGATTTTTTAGGGAAAGTCCTAGTAAATAGGCTCAGAGTAAAATTCTAATGGTTCCATCAGCTCCGTAACAGCCAAATTAGGCTCGGAGCATGCTCGGTGTAATTATATCGAGCTTTGCAAATTTAGACGCAGGAACAGATCAATAATTAACTTTAGTCAACATCCCTGCTAACCGTGCCTCAAATGAAAATTTCAACTGCACCATTGGATCTGGAATGCCAATTTTAGTCTAGGAGGACCTTTTGTTTGATTCCCGAGGCTTCCGGGTGTATTTTGATTCCTTTGATAGAGTTATATATTTGTAATGGACCCATATTGGGATAAAATGACCTCCATGAGAAATTCGACTACACCGTTGAGTCCGAAATGCCATTTACGATCAAATTGCATATATGAATTATATTTTGTGACTTAGAATGAGGCCGAAGCATTGAAATTATGTTTGAGCAATAACTGAACAATCTAAGGCGGCACCAACGTGGCCTAACCAAAATCTGCCATGTGGCAGGCGGTGTAACAACTCTTAAATCGCTGTAATTTCCAGAAAACTTTAGAAACGAGCATCCAACTGTGAACTGTGATTTCTCCTTCAATTTTTATCAGATTTAGGTGATTCAAAATCCTAACTTGTATATTCTTTTCAAGAAAACATCATGGGAGCTTCGTAAATTAATTTTGGCACGTCATTTGAGGTAAAAATTGGGCATTTTGCTGATGTATCCTATTGTTATTTTCAAAAATTTTAGACATGTGATTTCTTATTCATTTTGAATCCGAATTTGGTAAAATTTGAGTCTATTGTGTGTACTTTGCGACGTGCACATCATAGTAATGTCAAAATTAATTTATAGAGCTTTGTTTGGGGTTAAAATGGTGTTGTAGTTGCGGTTTATGTTGTGATTTTGAAAAACTTTGAGTTAAGATATCTCGATCATTTCTTATCAGCATTTAATGAAATTTAGGTCTAAATTGTACTACTTTTCGAGACCTATGTTGTGGTATATTCAAATTTTGTTGAATTGACAGTTTTTTTACAAAAGTTGTCTGAAAAGATATTGTATATTTGTGTACCATCTAATAAATAATATCTTTTATTTTTGGACTGTTTCTGATTGTTTTGAACCTTATTTTGAGCACAATTTTCGGATAGACTCAAGGTGACGTAGAGATCATTTTACCCAGGTTAGTTTGGCATTTTGGGCATGGGCCCCATTTTCTTTGTTTTAGTCGTAATTGACCTATTCTCCCTCGTTTCTTGAGATACTATAACTAAAATAGTCATAATTATATTGTGATTCATACTTGGATATTTGAGTGGAAATTGCTATGGTATACTTGGTTGGTTCTGATACCCCTTATTGTTCTATATACCTGTGATACAACTATGACTGCCCTATTATTCTAGATACTTGTGACTAACTAATTGTGATATACTTGTCTCTAGTTAAACATGATTCAATACAGTTTTCTGTGACACATATGCCTAGATATACAATTGTTAGCCATTATACACTTGCTAACTTTGCTTGATACTGGGTAACATGCTGTATCCCAAGAAATGTTATTGTTTGTGTCTTTGACTAGGCATTGTGACTCTTGACATTAGATATGATACTGCTACACCTCTGTTGAGATAGAGAAGAGGTATTTGATTCTATTAAGAGATGTATGCCTTTTCTTATGGGATTTATTAGGTCATTTATGGTTGAGACACTAATTGTGTGAGTTAGCCTTTAAGACTACCATCTGTAGAGGAGTATGTTACATTACTAGTGAGCCAGCACATAGTTTCTTGGGTGAGTTGTCTCTGTTATCAGCTAGACTACATGTCATTATGTCTGGAGGACTTGTTACACTCACTAACGAGCCTGGACATTGTTGGTCTAGTTGTGATTATTCTAGATGCTTGCCATGTCACCAGCTGGGTATGTACTTGTCAACAACTAGACACAATTCTATACTACTCCTGTTGAAATGTACATTTGGGTTGACTGCTTGTCCACCTACTGGGTTGTCGAATACTAAGAGACCTGCTATATTCTAGGAACTGATTCTGTGTGGTACTCCTGGTTATGTGAGGGGATCACCTAAAGTCCAAAACAGGGTGCTAAAGGTATCGCCTATAGTCCAACACAGGGTATAGTCTTGCACTCGTAATTGTGTGCTGAAGGGATCACCGATAGTGCAGCACAAGGTGCTGAGGGTATCACCTACAGTCCAGTAGAGGGTATAGCCTTGCACTCGTGATTGTGCACTGAGGGGATCACCTATAGTCCAGCACAGGGTGCTGAGGGTGTCGCTTATAATCCAGAACAAGGCATAGTCTTACATATAGCACTCATGATTGTGTGCTGAGGGGATTACCTATAGTCCAGCATAGGGTGCTGAGAGTATTGCCTATAGTCTAGCACAAGGTATAGCCTTTCATATTGCACTCCTAATTATGTGCTGAGGGGATCGCCTATAGTCTAGTTGAAACGACCCTAAAAGTGACCGAAAATGTGCCTCGAAATTGCCCAAAATTTTAATTTTATATATCTAAATATCCATTCGTTATTTCAAAAATTCAACTTCATATTCTTGTTCAAAGGGTCAAATAAAGTGAGTAATGGGTCTAACCCTGATTTATAAGCAATCAAATCAAATTATGATTTTCCAAGTAAGGCTGAAAATAATGGGCTTTCCAAGTCGCAGAACCCAGTACAATTTTGGTGATTATTTTTCCAACTCGGTCCAAGACTTTTAAGTCTTGGGCCTAAGTATTTTCATACGTGAAAATACCTATACTAGCATATTTCACACTCATATCATCCTAAATATTCCCCACTACTCATTAAAATACTTAGTCTTATATTTATATCAAAATTCAAGTCTCAAACCCTCATCCGGCTCTCAAGATTCTCCTTCAAGCTACAAGTCTTCATCTCCAATCTTCTTCAAGGTTTATCCAGAAGCTAAGGTATGTGGCTTTCTATCATGGATTCCTTTCACCCATAATGCCCAAGCTTTTTTATTTAAAATTGCATGATTTAAAGTTGATTTATAAATAGGTCTTGCATATTATGAAAGTCACTGCACACTATATTAAAGCTTTATGAAATTATGACTGTTTTGCTAGATTTGGGTCTATGAATCTAAGACCTAATGTAAGAATTGATGAAGGGTTTTGATGTATATTGTTTGAGGGTGTTACCAAGTATCTATTAAAGGTTTTACAATGTATTTACTAGCATGATTTCACTCTTGAATTGCATGGTTTTACACTAGCACTACATACCCTCTAAGTGCTTGATAAAATGTCCGACCAGGGTTTCTTGAGGAATTGAAGGCCCAATGCATATCTTATGATTTGAACAATGTTATGATGACTATGATGATGAAATAATGATGAAATGGATGTATGTATATGACGATGAAGATAGTGTATATATATGATATTATCTCTATAGTGTTTCATGTTGACTATAACTTTGTTAAGAGGTTGGTACCTTGGCCACTTTGATAGAAGGTGTTAAGTCCATTAACCGCGTTGAAGGGTTGGTACCTTGACCACTTTGATGGATGTTGTTAAGTCTATTAACCGTGTTTAGGGAATGGTACCTTGACCATTTTGATAGAGGGTGTTAAGTCCATTAACCTTATTGAGGGGTTGGTACCTCGACCACTATCAAGGGGGTGTTAAGCCTTGAATTCCCAGTACTAATTGCTTGGTCTATGATGATGGTCTATTATTATCTATGTAATATGCTCTATATAACCATATTTTACTTCAAATATCATTCATACATGTCATATTGATAGTATGCTATCTATTACTTATGATTATGCATTTTGATCATGATGCTTCTTTCTTGTTGCATTGCATCCTATATACTTAGTATATTCAAACGTACTAACACATACTCTATCCCTACATGATATCACCATGTAGGAACCAGAGTTCCATTTGGCCATCTTTCTCCTCCACGTGTCTAGAGCGATTGTCACTCAAGCTAGTTGATGAGTCCTCCATTTTGAGGACATTGGTCTATATTTCTTATGCTATATTGATATTTTCTTCTTTATTGCTACTTTGACAATGAGGGTGAGCCCGATTTCTTTGTCTTGGCCACCGCTAAGTGTCTATGTTTAGAGGTATTGTTGGACAAGTTATGTATTATGCTTGAGCTTTGACTTATCTATGATATTTAAGCATTACTCTCTCTTTTCTCTTTCCCTTAGCCCCAATCCTTGTCTATGTTTCTTATGTTGTTTTGCATTGCTTCCGCGACCAAGGATGTGCGTATGATATGCTAAGAGGCTTGTTTGGGATTCCTTCAGGCTCCCCATTCACCGGTCACATCTAGGCCCTAGGCTTGGATCGTGACATCAGTACTGGGTGCTGAGGGGATTGCCTATAGTCCAGCATAGGGCAGGATCTGCAGGCCGATTCCAGATCCAGGCACCCACTGAGTCATATCCGTGGTTTGAGTTACAGGTTCTATGTTTCTCTCTTGCCATCAGGGTTGGGTTACTAGTTCAGATATGATTAGGTGGTTGAAACCTCTGTTGTTAGTTATTGATTCCTGTATCCTGCACCTATACACATCCTCATTATGCATGGGTATATCCTTTGGGGTTATGTGGGCTCAAAGGGCATCCAGGCTTAGACAGTAGGACCTTACACCCACAACAGACCCTTGTTCTAGTGATACGGAGAGCTGGGCTTTGTGATGGTTCTAAGGGATTCTGTGATGATCTGTCAATTCTATATTGTGCGTGGGTGTACCTTCTGAGTTTATGAGAGCCCAATCGGAATACAGCCATAGATATTAAGGCCTTACACCTATGTACAACACTATGTCTCTATCCCATGATAGTTTTTGGTTTGGACCTACTCGTGTTTCGTAGTTAGTATCATTGCACACGACTTAGGTTAGTTCAGTTGGGGTTCGATGATTTTCTATACATGCTTACTCCTTCATCGGAGCTTTGATTTGCTACATTTACTGCAGTTCTCTATATTTGAGCCTTCTATATTTACATACTTTATTTGGTAGGTCGATGATACCTACTGGGTGCTTATTACCGATACTTACTCCTACATTTCTCCGTCTTCCAATGGTGCAGGTGCAGGTACTAGCCATAATTGCTGAGTTAGGATTTTGTAGAAGATTCAAGAGACATTGATGAGCATTAGCAACTCTGGATATTCTGCAGTCTCCTTCTGTTTTGACAATAATCTTTTTGTATTCAGACATTGACTTTGTACATATATCGTTTAGATTGTATGTGTGAATTGTCATTCTGGTTATGTATGTAAGTATGTATATTTTATCTTGAGTATATAGTAGCTTTGTACAGTTGATTTTCTGGTTCTGGGTAGGTTCAGTTATTTATATTGTTATGTTTGCTATGGTTTGACCAGAGAGCTAGGACAGATACCTTGCTGCTTGGGTAATGGGCTTGCCTGTAATTATTACATTATGCCAAGAGTGTATGAGATTTTCATAAAAGTTAATCCAAGTTCTTGCGAATTCCAAATAGAAATATAATTTAAAAAAATTAAATGTACTTTAATATATGGGGTTGAATTATTTCTTTAAAAGATTGTGGATATTTTTTATTGTTATTTTTTAAATGAATAACTTCAAGAATCCAATTGCTTTATTTTATTAAGAGTTAATAGTTAAAAACTCCATTAAACTTGACACGTTTTATTAATTGCACACCTTCATTATGAGAAGTCTTAATTAACTATTAATTCGTTTTGTTATTAATTCACTTTCTTTTCTTTTATAAATTAATATGATATCTAAACTAATTACTCTGTTTTTCAATTATTTTAATTTAATTCTTAATATTTTTTTCTATTCATTATATTTACTAAAAATAACTACTTCAGTATAAAAACTTATTATTTTAAAATATAATTAGTAACCTTACAAATAAAATGATGGATGACATATTTGCATATAAAGTAAACTATAAATGTTTACTAAATTATAAAGGAGTAGCTTTTTATTTAAATATAATCAAATTTGTATTTTATTAGATTTAAAATATATTAATTTAAATATAAAATTTAATTTAAATTTGAAACTGTCAAGCGAAATTTGGATGATAAAAAAATAATAAAAAGAGTATTTTTAACATTATTTTACTTTGAAATTTATCAAATCAAGTTTTAATTAATTATAGTAGATTACTTATTTTATTTTTTAATTTAGCTTAATTTTATTTTTTGTCGAGATAATAATGAAAATGTAATTTCATACTAACAAAAAATCTACCAAGAAAAATAAATGGTTCTAGAAACATATAAATGGATTATGACCAAAGTGTAAAAATACAAATTCAGGTTAACAAAAATCTACCAAGAAATATTGATCTTTGATATAGTAATATACAAGGATTTGTGATTATCATATTATTTAATTTAATTTGATAAAAAGATTAACTTCTAATCCTAATGAATTAGTATTATTATGCAATAGCAAAAAATAAAACTGTTAGATCATAAAAGTTTTACAATATAAAAGTGTATGTTTAAAAAATTAATGCCAATAATATATTGGTTAAATTGTTATAATAATATCTTTTGTGAATAACTTTTTTAACTGGATTAAAAAAATGGGCATTTTACACAAAGCTCATATGTTTTGAAGCTAATTACCAAAAATATCAATTTTTTTTCAAAATTACCAAAAATCCCTTCTTTTTAATACAAAAAATGAAACCATTGATACAAGTCGAAAAGGTAAGAACATTAAGGGATTTTAATTATGATACATGGAGAAGTAAAGATTATAATTTGTATTAATAAGTGTTGCAGTTTTGTATCATTTAAGGGATATTTATAAATTTTTAAAGGAGTAGGGATTATATGAAATTCTATAAACATAAATTGTGTCTTTCTGCTAATTTTTGTAAAATAATTAATAGGGGATATTGAGCCCGTTTACGAGTCTAAGATTATCTAGTATATATATATATGTATGTATGTATATGCGCACACAGATACATATATAGAGTATAATCATGTATAAGCACACGAAAATAACTTAAGTTACAGCGGAATATCATCAATGTATAGATAATATATCTTTTTCCCCTAGCTAGATATAAACGATATATATGCTTCGTATAGCTGTATAAACAAGTCTTTGTGTACTGTTATACAAGAATAAGAGGATCATTAATAAAGAAGCAGGGATTTTCCATAAGTTGGGACGACCAAAAACTCAAAACATACACAACAAAGTTGAGAAGAAAAAAAAACTAAATAAAGAAGGAAAAATGGCGACTAATTGGAATGTTAATTGATGGGACAACAAATTTACTTGTGCAAATAAAGAAGTTCAAATTATAAGTCTAATTAATTAATTTGGCTGTTATGAAAATATAATAAGAAAAAACATAGATTCATTTTAACTATTATATGTGATATTTTCTTTATTGAGTTATTCTTAAAGTCAATAAAAAAATTATTTTGATTCTTTTACTCTGACTGTGACTGCAATAAATATAAGTCGCTCAACTAATATATGACATGGCAGTGAAACCTATGGGGGGATATTTCCCTCCTTAAATTAAGAGCTTCGTTTGGTAGAGCGCATTAGCAAAAATAATGCACATATTAATTCTTCGTATTAGTAATACATTATTTGATTCATTTTTAACTAATGCTTGTATTAGCTATACACATTATTGTGTATTAAGGTGTACATTATCAATACCATGAATTTGTAGGTATTAATAATAAAATAGTTTTAATGCATGCACTAACATATTTAAAGACTCAATTGCCCCTCAAAATATTTTTTTACATATTTTTCGCCATAACTATAAAGGATATCTTTGTAAATAATATTTTAATGCAATGTTTGTTATTTTTAATACATCAAATCAAACAATACGTATAAGATTTTAGAGAGGAAGATTGGTAAATTTTCTATATGTCTATTCATAAGTTTGTACCAGTATATATACAAACTGAAATGTACAAAAAAAGAAGTAATGAAATTATTCCCTATACACTTGTCCAATTTCTATTGTCTAGCTACCTGACAGAAAATAACAAACAATATACTCTCATATGCTAAGTGACATGAGAAGAAATTTTAGTTATTAAATCTGCAGCTTCATCATATGGTGGAAAATAAATCTATCATGTGTGTATGATCTTTTGTGTTGCATCAATGTGGTAAAAAGAAGTCAAACACTCATCTTTCATCAAAACAAGAACTTGTCTCAAAAGCTTCATCTTTCTTCTCTTTTCCTTTGTTGTGTTTCTCACCATCAGTAATATTTTTATTCATGTTCATTACTCCAACATCCGTCTCAAGTTAGAGCGGAGTGTCAGGACCCCCAACTTGCCAAGAATAGATGTCTGCAATGCCCCAAAAAGTAATTTAGTGAAAAGATCAGCCAATTACAGAGTCGATGGCACAAATGAAAGAGTGATAAGCCCAGAAAGATACTGTTGATGGACAAAATGGCAGTCTAATTCGACATGCTTTGTCCATTCGTGAAAAACTAGATTACGAGCAATATAGATTGCAACTTCGTATCCAAGTAAACTAGAACCGAAAGAGAAATTAAGACGGATAAATCATCAAAAAGTCATACCAGCCATGTAAGTTTAGTAGTGACCCGCCACATAGATCGATATTCCACCTCCACAGAAGAAAGATAAATAGATATTTATTTCTTTGATTTCCAAAAAATCGAAGCTCCTCCGAGTGTGATAAAAAATTCACTAATAGATATGCGAGATTCCTTACAACCAACCCAATTTGCATCACAAAAAGCTAGTAAAGAGAAAGATGGATTGAATGAGAGGAGTATCCCTTGACTCGGAACCAGACTTGAGTACTTCAAAACTCTTAAAGCGGTTGAATAGCGAGACAAAGTAAGATTCTGCATGTATTGACTCAAAACAAGAATAGAGAAATAGAGATCAGGTCGGGTATGGGTCAAGTAACTCAATTTACTTATCAAGCGTCGATATAAAGTAGGATTTTTCATGAGAGACCATTATTTTCACGAAGCTTAGAACAAGGATCCATAGGTGAAGTAACCAGAGGCAAATCAGATATGTCAAACTCTTTTACCATGTCTAAGGTGAATTTCCTTTGACTCACAATAAAGTCTGGTATTTCGTGCATAATTTCCATGCCAAGAAAATAACAAAATGCTCCCTAAATCTTTGATTTAAACTTTGAATGAAAAAAGTGCTTGGTATCTTCAATCTCTATTAAATTGTTCCCAGTTAAGAGAATATCATCAACATAGGCTGTCAAAATAGAAACGAGATCCCCTAACTTTTTAAAGAACAAGGAGTAGTCATTCATAGATGAAGAGTAACATTTGAAACTTAAATCCCTTGCGAGACAAGCATACCACTGTTTTGAAGCCAGCTTAAGGCCATAGAGCGATTTTCGTATCAAATAAATATGCTTAGGAGTAGGACCAACAAGACCTGCTAGGAATCTCATATAAACCTTCTCTTGTAAGTCACCATGCAGAAATGCATTATTAATATCGAATTGAGAAACACACCAACCTTTTTTTTCTGCAATAGTGCAAACATCTGATTGTAGTCATCTTTACAATAGGTGAAAATGTTTCTATATAGTCTATTCCTTCTTTTTAAATGTCCCCCCGACCACCAACCTAGCTTTAAGCCTTTCAATACTCCCATCTAATAGGCTTTTGACTTTGTAAATTCACTTACAAGGCAAAGCCTTTTTTCCTTCTGGCAATTCAACCACATCCCATGTGTGGTTGTCTCATAATGCCTGTATTTCTGATTCCATGGTATAAACCCAACATGGATGTTGAGAGGCTTGAGTATAGATAATAGATTCTGTAAGAGTAGATATGGATTGGAAAACATGCTAATTGTTGACAGATAGAGAAATAAAAACGTAGACTGATGATTTTTCTATACATTTAAAACAAGCCTTGTTTAAATCAGTTAACATGATTCCATTGCAAATATAGCTCTTTAAATATGATGGCCTATTGGAAATTCTTATTGTTCTCCTTGGTGGGATTGATGATGGAGCAATAGGGGAATGAGAGTTGAAGGAGAACAGGGATGGTAATCTGACTGATGAATTTGTGGTGTATTAGTAATAGAGGAAGTAGGAGACTGAAAAAGAGGATTAGGAGGTGGAGGATTAGAAGAAAATGACTGGTCCTGTAAAAAAGAATCCGATTGAGTGGTGGAGAATATGGGATCAAGAGATCTTGGGTAGGAAAGAAAAAGTGATTCGGGGGAAGATTTAGAAGAAGCAAAAGGGTAGTAGTCTTCATGGAATTTGACATCTCTAGAAATAATAACTTTCTTTGTTTCTATTTCTAGCAACTTATAACCACTTTAATGCAAAGGATACCCCAATATCACACAAGCTTTTGTCCTTTTGTCAAACTTGTTCCTTTCCTGAACTAGAGTAGAAGCATAACATAGACATCCAAAGTTTCTTAAGTATTCATAACTGGGGGATTACTTACAAAGTACCTCAAATGGTTATATTCCTTTGAGCACACTGGATGGCAAAATGTTTATTAGATGTGTTGCAGTTAAAACATACTCATCCCAGTAGGCAATAGGTACTTTAGACTAGAACATGAGAGCCCTCGCTATTTCTAGTAGGTGTCTATGTTTTTTCTCTACAATTCCATTTGTTGACAGATTGTTATGCACGACATCTGATGAATCATTCCCTCATATTCAAGAAATGGTGATTCCTGTGATCCCTTTCCCAACTCAAAAGAATTATCAGATAATATGACTTGAACTTTAACATCAAGTTGTCTTTCCATCAGAGCAAGAAAATTCTTTAGTATGGATAAAGCATTACTTTTAAAATTCAATAGAAAAGTTCAAATACCCCTACTATAACCATCAACTATAGTGAGAAAATATTTGAATCCATTGTAAGTACTAGATCTATATGGCCCCCATATGTCGATATGTATCATTTAAAAAATTCTTCTGGTCTTGATTTTACTCACAGGAAAAAGGTAATCTTATTTGCTTAGCTTTAGGACATACATCATAAATAAAATTATAATTTGAATCACAATGAAGGAAAGTTAAATGTTTCATTGCTAAAATTGGAATGTGTCCCAATCTAACATGCCAAAGCTTTACATCTGAGACAACTTTGACATTAGCAAAAGTAGAAACTAAAACAAACTTTGGACTGAAATTGCTTCCTTTAGCAATAGAAAATAAACTAGTATCAAACAGAAACTTTGACTGAGAATTAGTGGGTTCCAACAAGTAAAGTCCCTCTCTAACTTCACAAAAAACTTGAGGACTCTTCAATAGGCAACTACTAGATATGAATAAGATATCAAAATTACACTAATCACTTAACTTATGCACAGACAATAAGTTATACTTAAAATCTGGAACATAAAGAATGTTGATTAAAATGAGGCCCCGCAGAGTCGAGATACTCCCTGTGTTTGTAACACTGACGTTGAAAGAATTAGGTAGACTAATGTTCAAAGGCACAGGGAGAGGAGTCAAAGACAAAAAAAATTAAAATTATAACATATGCATTCAGAAACACCTGAATCTATAATTCAGGTATTTGATTTTAGACTATTAAAACACCAACCTGAGTATTTCAAAATAGTACCAGCTACAGCAGAAGGATTGATTCATGCGTTGCTTGATTGTGCGATCTTGCTCTGTTTATACAAATTCACCATTTTTGAGATCTGATCCTTGTTGTATTATTGTAGAACATTGATATTGCTAGCTTCATCTATCTTCCCAAGCATGTGTTCATCCTCTTCAAGTGTAATTATTGTATATCTTCTCACTTGTGCCTGAAAAGATTTTAGATTAGTAAACTTAAAATCATCTAAAAGTCAATGCGTCCATAGCAATCTTCTTGAATGTGCCCTATCTTTCCACAGTAGGTATAATTGACATTTGGATTTTCTTTCTTCTTTACTTTGAATTGTTGTAGTTTAGCAAGTTTATGATCATTATGCCCAAGTTTCGGAGATGAAATTGTTGGCTTTGGTGGCTGATTTCTGAACCTATGAGGGCTTTTCCCTTGTATTGTTGCCATGAAGGATACAAAATCAGCTAATCAATTGTGCACTAGGTTGTTTTCTTTGCCCAGTTGCCAATAAGGCAGAGTCAGTATTAAATTGTATATTTTCATAAATTTTTTTAAATTGTGCATTTGCATTTGCCAAGAAGGAATGAAATTATTCCCTATACACTTGTCATATTTCTATTGTCTAGCTACCAGGCAGAAAATAACAAATAATATACTCTCATATGCTAAGTCACGTGAGAAAAAATTTTAGTTACTAATTCTGCAGCCTCATCATACGGTAAAAATTATGTGTGTATGATCCCTTGTGCTGCATCCATGTGGTGAAAAGAAGTCAAACACTCATCCTTCATCAAAATAAGAACTTTCTCTTTGCTTCAACAATACATAAAATTATTCTAAGTATAAATAATGTAAATTTATCTATATTATATTAAAAGTGTGAATGTCCTTAATAATATTATGTGAACTTCTTGCCCTTCATTAAAAAATTTCGCTTTAGACAAAATTGTCTTTTTATCATTTTTTCTAATTATTAGTAAATTATCTTTAAAATATTTATATTAAAGAGTCCCAAAATATATGGCAAGAAAAAATTTATATTCAAAATATTTTTATCTAAAATTGAATGGAATTTCATTTTGATGAAATTGCATATACGATGATATATCATATTCTAATTGAGCTTTCTTTCTATAAGAATTTCAATTGGAATAGGAGTTGATTAACTTAATTGTCTGATTTTGCATATTGAGTTTCAAAAATATTATATAATTTGATATGAAAACAAACTTCTTGAACCACCTTTTATATATTTGCATTGGCATATTCACTGCAGATATCATTTCATTAGCTCTTCTTCTTTCTTTTTTTTCGTCAAGATTATAGAATTGATTTGTATGATATATATGGATAGAGATCGTCCAATTATGATTTATGTTTTTCCATCTAATTTGTAGGTTACAATTTATAAAAATATGAATTTCAAAAGCGTAATTATCACGATCCCAAAACACGAGTCATGATGGAACCTATACTCCCAGCCAATTGGTAAACGAACCCAATGAGTTACTAATCGATGTAATAAACAAAGTGAACAATAGATAACAACGACTACCCTCAACATTAAGTCCCTTATAAGTATGAAATGCTGAAAGCTAAAATACCACCCAAGACTTGGCGTCATAAGTACAAAAGCTTCTAAAACTATGAAGCAAGTCTGGAACTAAGATGACAAGTCTAAACATAAGAAATATTCTGTCTGAATATGAAGAAAACAGAACAACTAATGAGATAGAGGGAGGTGTGAAATGCAGAATAGTCAAGCAACTCACCATAACTCTAGGATAACCCAAGCTTAGACTCAAACAGCTCCACAGGATGCGCTCGTACTCTGAATTGAATTTTATCAAGACCCAAAATTCGGCATGATGGCATTCATCTTTTCCCACCAAGATAAGTCAGCCGACAACCCAACTATAACACTAAAATGCGGAATTATAATCAAAATAGAAGTTTGATTTAATGAAAAAACCCCAAAACCTGGTTGTCACGTGCACAAGCTTCTAAAGTATTACAATAGATTCAAAAAGAAATGCAAGTCTCAGATGATGTTGTCTCTAAAGTAGAACAAAATCATAAATAGGAGTAGAGAGTCAGCTGGGATGGTAACAGCAACCTCGTACAACCTCCACAGAGAGCCTTAGATAAGTACCAGTAGAGAGAGTATCACAATGATCTGGGCCCGTAACCTACAAAAATGTTGTAGCAAGAGGGGTAAGTACCAAACATGAGGTACTCAGCAAGCGAACTAATAAACACAAGATTAAGTAGTATAGAATACCTGCACCCCTTAGAACTCCCACCAAGTCCCCACAACTACAACCTAACTCATAACCTTCACAATTACGCCCTCCGAAAATTCTATGATCAAAGCCTATAATCGTGCAATTCTTATCTATTCCACTTCAAGTCATAAGGAAAAATTCTACAGTTTATCAAGTTCTCGCTAATTCATCAACTGTCATCAAATCAATACCAAATAATCATGTAAGGACATAAACAAATCAATAAAATAATAAATAACCAATCTCAATAGTACTCCATATAATCATAACAAGCTAGAGCATTATGGGATGAGGATGAATGTCGTAAGATGTAATGCAATGCAATGCAATGTCACATAGAATGATGCATGTTTGTGCTACGATACACATCCGCTGATCATAAACATGCCTCAGTCAGAACCCATGGGGGCCATACATGGACCATGTATCCGCCGAAACCATTTTCCTTCGGCAACTTCCATTTCGTATCTAGCCGGAACCATTTTCCTTTGGCTTTTCATTTCTTTTTTTTCACTAGTCGGAACCATTTTCCTTCGGCTTTTTATTTATTTTTTGTGATCATCAAGCAAACATATAGTAAACGCACATTAATCATGTTCAGGGAAATAAAATATGCAAGATGCTCATACAAATTCATATATCTCAAAATCAAGAATGGGTAGCTCAATAACATAAATGT
>JAOTQJ010185781.1:0-22334 GCA_025642045.1 Solanum sejunctum | reverse complement strand
TAAGCATTTAGACTCACATATTGTCCGTTAAGACGAGATTCAAGCACTTTCAAGAATTGACGCTAATTTGACCAAAGTATAACATGATTTATTTATATAGCATTAGTACATGTAAAATGTGGGGTGTTACAAGGATCTGGTAGGTTGGGTAGCTTTTGCTATCTTTTTTTTCATTTGGATTTTTTATTCTCCTAATGTTTTGGGGCATCCTGATAATTATATACCTACTAATTCGATGTCCACCCTGCCTCATATTGTGCAAGAATGGTATTTCCTACCAATCCATGCCATTCTTCGTAGTATACCTGACAAATCGGGAGGTGTAGCAGCAATAGCACCAGTTTTTATATGTTTGTTGGCTTTACCCTCTTTTAAAAGTATGTACGTACGTAGTTTAAGTTTTTGGCTAATTCACCAAGGAATATTTTGGTTGCTTTTGGCGGATTACTTACTACTAGGATGGATCGGATGTCAACCTGTGGAGTCACCCTTTGTTACTATTGGATAAATTTCTCCTTTAGTTTTATTCTTGTTCTTTGCCATAATGCCCATTCTAGGACAAGTTGGAAGAGGAATTCCTAATTCTTACATGGATGAGACTGATCACAACTAATTAGCTCCCAAAGAAAAAGAGGTCTTTGCTGCTTGACTGTGTGAACTAGGTCCAGGTCTTGCTTTTGGCATTCCCGCTGTTAACATCCCATCGAGTTAGCTAGTTAAGGATGAAAGGGATTTAGGAATGAATAGTAGACAAAGTCCTTGCTAGGAATTTCGAGTAACTTTTTGTATTCCTTAAGGTTACAAGTGAAGCTTACTTCCTGCGGTAGCCCCTTGGACCTTAGCCTCATTTCCTTACTTTGTTATAATTCATGCACTTCAAGACTGGTTTTGAATGCCCTTACCTGATGAAAGAGTCCACCGCCTACCTTAGTAGTCTCAAATAAGGCATACAGGGCCCGTTTAGTAGGTGATTCACTACCGAAGTGAAGAAAAGCCTGGATCAATCAAAGGGGGTACTACGAGCGCTCTTCCCTATGCATCTAAATAGCTCACGTGGTTCACCGGTTCCATCGACTAGACCAAAAGATTGATTTAGTCGATATAGAGATGCACCTGAAGTGGGGCAGTATTTTACTTTTTATTGGTGTTGTTGGGAAATCTGCATAGATAGGATCGCATACTTGGTCACCTGATGCAATAGAGGGTCCCACTCTAGTATTCGCTTTGATTCATGCAGCTACTATGGTAACAACTGACGTTTTCATGATTGCAAGGTGCTCTCCTTTATTTGAATACCCACCTATGACTTTGATTGTTATTACTTTTGCAAGAGCTATGACATTATTCCTTACAACATCTACTAGAATATTGCAGAATAATCTAAAGAGAGTCATAACTTATTCAACTTGCAGTCAATTGGGCTATATGATCTTTGCTTGTGGCATCTCTACCTATTCGGTTAGCGTCTTTCACTTAATGAATCACGTCTTTTGTCTTTTTATTCGTTATTCTGATTTTGGTTTTCATATCATGGATCTTGGGTCACGCTTTATGACATTTCTACTATAAAAAAATCTAATCCCGCAAAGGATTGTTTATGGAACTACTTCAAGATTCTTTGGACAATATTTCCTAGTATCATCCTTATGTTCATTGCTATACCATCATTTACTATGTTATACTCAATGGATGAGATAGTAGTAGATCCAGCTAGTTAAGTGGTAAGGTAGGGCACTATTCGATGAAGAAAACTGACTTTAGGAAAGTGGTTCAGGTAGCTTAGATGGTTACAGAAAAGGACTTAAAATCCTTATATCACTGGTTCGAATCCACTTCTAAGCAGGCGAAAGGTCCAAACCATTGTCAGGAGCTAGCTAGATTTCAAAATGAAAGTGAAAAAGTAAGTAAAAAATGTGAGCGTTCCTGCACTATACAGACGACTTTTTGGTGGTAGGGTTGGGGTGGCTTGCTTGAGGCATATTAAAAATAAGCGATTGATTACTCGGATTGATTCTCACATCTCTGTGCCTAAAAGGATGGACTCCTTCCACCAGATTACTTTACTAACTATAATTCATTCAAAAAGAGTAAAGGAATTGGTTTCAGAAAAGTCTTCTCAAAAGTGATCTATACCTTCTTCCCTTGGTCTGGGAGGTAGGTTATGTAGGCAAGAACTATTCATCGGTTGTTCGATCAAGCGAAATAACCAATTAGTAGTATGCCTGAGATTGCCATAAGACCTTCTCTCTCTTGGAAACTAGCTAATCAATAGGATTTTCCTTTTTGAGATTTTCTGCTTTCTTGCCTTATTATAGGAGTACAATGTTTATGGATAGTATTAAGCACCGGTTAAAACTTTAACCTCACATCAGTGCCTAGGGCCTATTAAAGCACTGCAGATCCTAGCAGAGTATCATTAATAAAGGCCTATGTGACTCTCAGCAGTGTCGGTACAGTGACAAAAAAGGAATAGATAGGTGGTTCAGTATAGTTTTAAGTAAAAAAAGAGTTTTTTAATTATATACCATATTTTGATGGTTGAATGACGAAGGAGAAGAGAGATAGCATCCTGATTAGCTAGCGATGAGGGAAAAAGAATCCTAATGTATGGTCCTAATTTAAACACGCCACCTACACGACTCACTACATGGGTTTAAGGAATGTAGGATAATAAGGTTCCTCATCCCTCGATATAAAAAAGTTTCAAAGTCAAGAATGATAAGTATTCGGGCCTCTCACAATTAAAGTATCGTCTTGGTTAAGAAGACCTAAAACACCAATCAATGGAAGAAGGTCGGTAAGAAAGGGAATCTTTTTTTTTCAGTTAACTTTGTGGTTGAATGATCCATTTGCCACCGCTGGCGTGACCATCTCCAAAAGATATGCCTCAGTCTGTGGCAGATCCACTATAGGGGGAATGTGTTGGGAGATGACCTCCTGCCATGGTAGTGTGAGCTTTACCTTTCCTTGATGTTACACAAGATGCGTAATAGGGGGTAGTATGAGGTGACTGATAACATTAAATTAATTAGAAGAATAGAAAGAGATGTTAAAAAGAACGACCATGGAGACTTGGGGATCTAGAGCAGGTCTTTCTTGTATATCCCTTGTTCTACTTCCTCAAATATCAATGCGGGGAGCTGTGAGGTGATAAGGTCAATAAAGAAAAAAATAGATGTTAATTAATCAAAGGTCCAACTGATCACCACTCCTGTAATGTAGTTCTCGGGATTGGATGAAGGTATTAGGATCCAACAACCACCTTAGCGTGGTGCTGATATCCCAATCAGTGACTCATTCATCTCGAGTAGAAGGAATGGATTCAACAGGGTTCATAAAGGCAACCTTTACCACCTGTGATCAATTCTCACTCGATAGAATACTGAATGTTCATTGTAGACTTTGAGGAGCCCACTTATGAATGGACAACAGGTGGTAATCCTTAGAAGGTAACTACTCGCGTTCGATTGGATTAGAATTCTAGTAGTAGGGTAGGGACTGAAGATGGTTGGTAAGATGCTAGCGGCTTAACTCGGGTAAACAGATGAGCCAATTATAGTATACTTCTACCCAACAGGGTTTAATAGCTGCCTTAGGTTGGATAAGAAGATAGAGCTTTGATGATATTTATAGTGAACCCAAGAAATATCGAAGATGCCAACGTAAAAGCAGAGAAAGGAAAAGAATTTATCCAGAAAATGACAGATCGGCAAACTAGAAAAAAAAGCGAGAAATAGGAATGAAGAACAAAAATGACAACCTTTTTATAGACGTTTGACTTGCATGTGTTAAGCATATAACTAGCGTTCCTTTGTATATCTCTGGATTTCACCCTAGCCTAAGAATTTTCTTTATATATGGATACTCGTGCCCGCGTGCTACAAGATCGAGTTTTCATACTCAACGAACTCAATTTCCTTTATGTCTTTCTCTACTGAGCCGCATTCGAGGTTATTGTTATCTCATATCCCCCTTTGTCTTTTTGTATGCTTTTGCTTACTATACCTACTGCTATAGCATTAGAAACTGTATTCTTACTCTTGCTGCCATCGGGATAAATTGGACCCCTTCCCTTGTTCCCACCTACGTATAGAGGATATTTTTAGAAGTAAACATCCTTCTTAGTAGCAGGGTCTGGGGAAAGAATAGGGAAGGTTATTTCACTATATTTTTTACCAGGGATAGGGTCTACCACAAGAATCTTTTTTTTTATTCGGGTGATAGCTCTAAAAAGAACAATTGCCAATCTTTTCTTTCATCTCGGGAGAGATACGAGCGAGAGTTGGTCTCCATGTGTGATTCCTAACTTTTATCCAAAGGAATCTACATAGTAGATTGAAACACCCCCAAAATGCCCCAAAAATATGCCACGAAAAAGATATAATTACAATTTCTATATATCTCAAAATCAGTGCGCGATATCAAAAATTTGACTTCATATGCTTGATCGGTGGCAAAACTGAATGGAAAATGGGTATAACCTCAATTTTAGGGGACCCATAGAAAAATTTCATTTTCTCAAAAATTTCAAAAACAGAAGGCATCCACGATGCCTTCATAATGCAAAACTGTCATGGAGGTGTGTTTGCATTTCTTCAATTCTTCTGTTTTGGCTTAAGGCATTGGGGTGTTGGCCCTATACCTATTTATGTGTATAACACATATACATAGCCATTTTTCGGCTCTATATTACTCAAGACACTCTCAAAACCCTCTCTAACATTTAACCAAATATCTCATCCAAATTCAAGTGTCTCAAGCTTAATTTTGGATCTCAAGAACTTCATTCGAACTTCAAATTCACTCCAAATCTACATTAAAAAATCCCCAAATTTGAGGTATGTGGGTTTCAACCATTAGGTCCTTTCACCCATGATACCCAACCTTCCTTCTTATGAAAATTACATATTCCTAAGTTGTATCACTTATGGGTATTACTTATTATGAACTATGATTACAAATCATGTTAGAGTTTTATGAAATGTTTATTGGAAACACATATCTACCTATTTTAAGCTTATACTATGAGATGGTTTGTGTATTGTGACTATGCGTGTTTTGGGCTATGAAACTATGAACTATTATAAGGTTTGATAATGGATTTCAAGGTGTCTTATATGAGGGTTTTACTATATGCTGGTTGGTTGATTTACATTAAGTTTTCTCATAGTACTTCACTCTTGAATTGCATGATTTTGAATTAGCATTGCACATCCGTCAAGTGTTTGATAAAATGTCTTGACAAGGGTTCTTGAGCTATTGATAACCTAATGCATGTTTTATAAGTCAGGGGACTTTATGATGATTAAGGGATTGTATGTATGTATTGAATTCATGAAAAGTATCTATAGTGTTACAAGTTGACCATACCTTGTTGGGGGTGACATGCCCAATCACCTTGTTGAGGGGGTGGCATGCCTTGACCATCTCATCGTGGGGTGAAATGCCCATACTACCACATCGATAGGTATGTATCTTGACCAACTCATTGGGGGGTAACATGCCCAATCATCCTATTGAGAGGGTGGTATGCCTTCAGCACCTCATCGGGGGATGACATGCCCGTACTACCACGTTGAGGGCTAGGTACCTCAATTACCTTCCAAGGGGGTGACATGCCTTGGATTCCGAGTAATAGTTGCTTGGTCTATGATTATGGTCTTCTCTCACACATGTATTATGTTCTATACAGGGTATATGATTTACAAACATGTTTTACTTCAAACATTGATCATGCATGCTATATTGATATTATACTCATCTATTGCTTATGATTATGCATTTTGACTATATTGGCTTATGTCTCATTGTATTGCATCCTATATACTTAGTATACTCAAATATTCTAATGCATACTCTATGGCTACATGATGTTACCATGTAGGAACCAAAGCACTTCACGATCATCCTCCATGTGGCTAGTTTTGACATCTTAAAGACAAGCTTCTATGCTACTCTTGCTTTTGCTATCTCTTTTTTGAATATTTGATACTATAAGGGTGAGCATAGAAAGTGTATTGGCCCCTGCCCATACTATGTTGGAGATGTTATTGGAATAACTGATGTAATCATGTTATGATCTTGACTCTTCAATGTTTTATGATTATATGAGACTTTCTTTAGTCCCATTTCCCTTCTTTATGTCTCTTATTGTTGATGTTTTGATTCCTCAACCAAAAATGTGTGATTGATATTCTAAGAGGCTTGTTTGGGGTTCCTTTTGGTCCCCACTCACAGTGTCACGTCTAGACCATAGGCTTGGGTCATGAAAAACTTGGTAATAGAGCACTAGATTGTTAGAGGTCCTCATGGTCTAACACACCGCATCGATTAGAGTATTGTTCATGGTTGTGAAGTGCACCACAACTATGAGTAAGAGGCTTTGAGGTGTTTTAGGAAATGTTTCCCTTCTTCATGATCTATGTCGTGCGTTTGAAGTAGGTAATGGTTTTCCTCTGATGAATGTTCTTTGCTATTCTAGGTCATGCCTATTCTAAGAGGAAAAAGAGCTCGTGCACCTGAGGAACAACCAGCCCTTCCCACTCCTCAAGATGGAGGAGTGGCCCATGAAGAGTTTCAGGATGCAATTACTGTATTGGCCATGCCATGACTAATCAAATCAACCAAGGGGACCAAGCTCCTCATGCGCCTACTCTGCCTCAAGGGTAAGGGATTTTACTAGAATGAATCCACCAGAGTTCCATGAGTCTAAGGTGGATGAGGATCCACAAGAACTCATTAATGAGATGTATAAGGTGTTATCCATCATGGGGGTTAATTTGGAGGAAAAGAGGTAGAGAACGGCCTACAAACTCAAAGGGGTGGCACAAATATGGTTCACTCAATGAAAGATGGAGAAGGGAAATGGAGATGCTATCCTTTGGGAAGAGTTCAAAGTGGCATTTCTCAATCGGTTCTTTTCCATTAAGTTAAGAGAGGTAAAAATGATGGAATTTATAAATTTAAAGCAAGGGCCTATAAGTGTGAGGGAGTATGCCCTTAAGATCAACTAATTCTCCAAGTATGCCCCTCAATGTTTGCCAAGCTGAGGTTTAAGATGAACAAATTTGTGTCAGATGTGTTCAACTTGGTGAATGAGGAGTGTTGTATTGCCATGATCATAGGTAATATGGATTTGTCCTGCCTTATGACGTATGCCAAACAACTAGAGGGGGAAAAGTTGAGAAAGAAAAGAAGTCGTGAGGCCAGGAGGGCCCATTTTAAAGGTGGATTCCAAAATCCCAAGGGTGGCTAATTTCCTCAAGGCCACAAGTTACAAATCTAAGGGTATTCCTATGCTCCTAATAGGAGGTTTGCTAATGATATCCAAAGTTTCCAAGGTGGTGGTGGTGGGGTGCTAAATCCTAGGTGCCCAAGGTGTGAAAGAAATCATAGTGGTCCATGTTTGAAGAATTCTAATGCTTGCTTCAATTGTGGTGAAGTAGGTCATAAGGTGATTAACTGTCCACATGCACAAACAAGGGTAGAGATGGTCATCTACAAGGCCAAGGTGCAAATGTAGGTCCAAAGGAAAGAGGAGGCCAACAAGGGGGTGCTCGAAGGCAAAATAGCTTCTATGCTCTTCAAGGGAGACAAGGGGTAGATGAGGCTCCCGATGTCATAACCGGTATGTTGAAGGTTTTTGATTTTGATGTGTATGCTTTGATAGACCTGGGTGCCACTCTTTATTTTATTACTCCTTTTGTTGCCAAAAAGTTTCATGTTACTCCCGAATTGTTATGTGAGCCTTTTGAAGTGTCTACCCCCATTGGTGAGTCTATTGTTGATGAAAGAGTCTATAGAAATCGTTCAATATTCATATTGTATAAAATCTTGCCTTGTGATTTTGTTGAGTTAAATATGGTAGATTTTGATGTCATTCTTAGAGTGGATAGGTTGCATGCGCATTATGCTTCTATTGATCGTAGAACCCTTAGGGTCAAATTCCAATTTCCTAATGAGCCCATCCTTGAGTGGGAAAGTTGTGATGTGGTGGTCAAGGGTAGATTCATTTCTTGTATTCCCAAAAGTTGATTTCTAAGGGTTATCCCTATCATCTTGTGAGGGTTAGGGATGTTGAGTCCAAAGTCCTTCCTATAGAGTCGATTCTGGTAGTTACTGAGTTCCTTGATGTCTTTCCTAATGAGCTCTGCAGTGTTCCTCCCAAAAGGAAAATAGACTTTGGTATAGGCCATCTTCCCGATACCCAACCCATTTCTATTCCCCCTTACCATATGGCCCCGACAGAGTTAAAGGAGTTGAAGGAGCAACTGATAGAATTATTGGAGAAGGGTTTTATAAGGCCTAGTAAGTCACACTTGGGTGCACCGGTGTTATTTGTGAAGAAGAAGGATAGTTCTCTTAGAATGTGTATTGATTAACGACAACTCAATAGAGTCACCATAAAGAACAAGTACCCTCTAGTAAGGATTGATGACCTTATTGATCAACTACAAGGGGCTAGTCACTTCTATAAGATTGATCTTCGGTCCGAGTTTCACGAAGTGAAAGTGAGGGAGTTTGACGTTCCCAAGACGACTTTTCGTACTAGGTATGCATAATATCAGCTTGTGGTTATGTCCTTTGGGTTGACTAATGCACCTGCTATATTCATGGATCTTATGAATAGGGTCTTTAAACCCTACCATGACTTGGTTGTGGTAATTTTTATTGATTATATCTTGATTTATTCCCATAGTGAGGAGGATCATGTGAATCACTTGAAGGTGGTGTTACAAATCTTGAGGGAGGAGAGGTTGTATGCCAAATATGAGAAGTGTGAGTTTTGGTTGAAAAAGGTTGCTTTCCTAAGCATGGGGTGTTGGGTGATGGTATTAAGGTGGATCCTAAGAAGACGGAGGTAATTAAAAATTGGCATTTTTTTGAAAATTAAATTTAACCATGGGCCTTTATTGATGAAAACCAAATCAATGTGTTACAAATTGTCTTGGACCAAGGCTGGCTAATCCGGCCCATTCCCATTATTACATAAAAAGTAAACCTAATTTGGTGCCCTTCAACTTTCCTAATTGTGCCTCTTCCATTCCTCAGACCTTCTCAGTGCTTCTTGTCTCTCTTTAGCTCGATCGATTTCATCCTTGTGGGAGTTGGTTTTCTGCAATATGAATTAGAATTAGTCTTGAAGGTAAGTGTTTCATCTCTATCTTCCTTTTGTCTGTGTTGTGAGCATGATTTCTCCTTGTTGCTCCAGTGTATCATCCTCTAGAGTAGGCGTATTATGCTGTAGACATTGTAGCAACCTCTAAGTAAGTGAGACCTCATCTTCTCCTTCTCATTCATTTGCCATTTCAATTGATCTATGCTTATTATTGTCTTCATGTAGCTGATGAAGCAGTAACAACACCAAGACAACATCCTGGTGCTGCTAGCCATCCCTTTGATGAAGATAGTGTTGTAAGCGAAACTCTGGACATAGGAGTATGTATTAATACTTTCTGTGCTATATATAATATCTCATAGCATTAGTTTATGTCCCATAGTCTCCTAGAATCTGATTGGCCTTGTTTTGATCCTTAAGTTAGCAAGTTGGACCTTTTCCATATTTATGCTCCTTTTACATGATGAAGGAAAGTCTGTAAAGCTATGAAACTATAAATTCCCTCCCTGCTCCATTGCTAAGTTCATAAGACTATCTGCTGGCATATTTGCCTCCCTGTATATGTGTTTGACGTTTGCTTGTATGCTATGTATGTATGATCTTACCTCTTTAATCTGCTCTATTATGATCTAAGGACAAGTCCATACACCATTTATTATATGTTTTAGACAGAGTAAGTCTGTATTTACCAAGATGTTTGTGACCCCTCTATCTTTACAATACCTCAGACATCTCAGAATGACCATCGCTTCTAGCTTCCAATATTGTAAAGATCCCAATAGCACCTGCCTCTGCATAAATAGGATTCCCATCCCCATTCGGTAAACAAAAGGCATAGGAGCTAGGCCCTAGATTTCCCCTGTAGACCCCATCAGTGTTGGCTTTTACCCACCCTTGAATAGGGAATTCCCATTTGATAGGAAGATGGAATAATTGGGGTCAGCGATTTTGTAGACACCCAATCATTCCCCTCCAATCTCTTAGAATAGGGATGTTAGGAAATTTCACATTAACTAGATAGTGTATCAACA
This sequence comes from Solanum sejunctum, assembly GCA_025642045.1. Lineage (NCBI taxonomy): Eukaryota > Viridiplantae > Streptophyta > Magnoliopsida > Solanales > Solanaceae > Solanum > Solanum sejunctum. The sequence goes on along the minus strand of JAOTQJ010185781.1, from coordinate 12,185 downwards.
ACTGACATTGAAACACTATTGAGTCATATGAAATATCCTTCCCATATTTCCTAGCATTCCTTCTTTTCCACAAAATCCACATCAGGAACACAGGAACAACTTTCAAGATAGATTGTAACTTCTTGAATAGTGCCCTTGATTCCACCATCTGGTAATCTGCTGCTGCAAGTGTGAGTCTTCAATCCTTATCCTTGCACAATTAGCAAACTCCCTCCATCTAAAGGCTATGAGGGTTGTTAGAAAAAGGTGAGTCATTGACTCTTCTCCCCTATAGTCATAACAATAGCATTTGGAGGCTCGATAGACCTTCATTTTTTTTTTCAAATTATCCTCTGTTCCACCCTTTTCCTCCATATTCTTCATTGAAAAAAAACTTTTTTTGAAAGGGACCCCAAGGATTTAGATGTTCTCAAGCCATCAGATAGGTTCATTCCTTTTCCTCACTAGTTCAAAGGTTGATCTTGTAGATAATTGGCCATTAGCCATAGGTATCCACCATGCAATATCTCCCTGGTTAACCTGAAACATTAGGTTAATTAATGTGGTTATGTGCTCTACTAGTTCCTCCTCTAGGTTGTATTTAAGCTTGCTCAAGTCCCACCTTCCTTCTCTGACAAACTCAGACACTTCCACCTCCTATTCCTTAGGCTGATCTAGCAAGAAGCAAAGTGAGCCAAGTTTGGTCTAATTATCAAACCAGAACTCGCCTCTCCCTTTTTAGGATGCCACCAGATTTCCTATTCAATTTCCTCTCTTAGGTCAATTATTCCTTTCCAGACATAAGAACTACCGCTGCTAGTTGCAATGCAGAGGTAGAGCTTTTTGCAATACTTATTCCACATATAGAAACCTCATAATGAGTCCACTGAGGTTCTGAACTTCCACCACCTTCCAGCAGTGTTGGTAAACGCAACCCATAAATCCATTTGGACCCTTGAGCTATCTCCATTCATGCAAAAAACCACTTTCTTTATTTCCTCCATTGCAGGCAAATCATTAATCCCCTGATTGTCACTATCAGATGTAAACTTGTGGATGCATTTTAGAATCTACCATCTCCAGTAATACCCTCATTTTCAAAACTACAAGGCAAAAAATCTTGCTGCTTCTTCCCCAATATTCTCCCTAGAATTAATAACATCTCCCTCCATAGTGTAGACCTTATCAATACTTAATGTTTTCCTTTTGCCATTGACCTAGGCATGAAAAAACATAGAATTTCTGTCCCCCTCCTTGAACCAAGTCATACCTACCTTCTGCTTCGAAAATTTCTCCTCCAAATGTCAATTCCTTTTTAACTCTGTAGCAGCTCTGTGTAGCTCCTCTCTGTTCTCCACCACAGGACTGATCTCCAAATGGATTTCTTTGGGCTTCACCTCTCCCTCCAGCAAGACTCTTTTCTGGAAAATATTACTAAAAACATTTTTACTCCAGTCTATCAAAGCAACTTTTACTTGAGTTTTGTATGAAACTCCACAAATGGGTCTCCAACAAAGTCTAACTTCTAAGCTTCCTCTACCACAGTCATGAACTGAGAATGTTTAAGCTAGAATTTCAAGAACTTGAAGGGTTTTTGCACCTGTTCTACTTGGGAGTCACAAAGTACATATAACGGAGCATGGTCCGACCCCTAATCTAATTAAATGATGTATTTATGATGATGGCAATATATCCATAAACTATTTATTCACTAGTATCCTGTCCAACCTCTTAATAATACATTCATTCTCAATTTGTCCATTCCACCACATGTAATTTCTACCCATAAACTTCAACTCTAGAAAACCTAATTGGTTGATACAGTTAGCGAAATCTATTGCCTCTATAGTAGTGAAAGGTAACCCACCTAGTTTTTTAACTTTATTTAATATGACATTAAAATCCCCTCCAACAAGCCATGGGAGATCATTCTGCGAGGATAGAAATTGAATGCTCTCCCATACTTTTAGCCTATCCAATTGATTGTATCTAGCATAGACTAAGACAATCTTGAAATTCCTCTATCCATAACTAAGAGTGACAGTAACTTGCTAACTAGAGTTTTCTATATCCATAATATTCCATTATTCCATCCAGAAGATACAAATTTTGGACGAGGAACTGTAAAACACATTCTGAAAACCTAGCCTTCTAGCATATTGATCTAGCTCAGAGTCATTTGAGACTCAATTGATCATATATTCCAAAAAAGTAGCTTGTTTATCATTGATTACTATAGGAAGTTTTATCCCTACTGCTCCTTGTTTTAACCTGTAGTGGAAGCGTGTTTTACTGCCTCTTAGCTGCACTCTTCAACCCCTCCTCCTGCCTTGGGGACAAATCCCATTCGACAGCAATATGGTCAACATTCTCCACTATGTTATCCTCTACATTCTATGCAGTTTCTCTATTTTGGTTTGGATCCTGATCATAATCAGGTAGATCTCCTAATCCATAAGGATTAGACTCCTCTCCTCTTTCATAATGCACAGAATCCTGGCTACCCAAAATTATGGCATGTTCTTGATCCTTATTTGCACTGCCAAGGTCTTGAACTGCCTTTTCATCTTGAGTTCCCTCCTTGGTAGGCTCACTCTGCTTTATATTGCCCTATTTTTGGTCTATATTTGCACTACTAAGGTCATGTATCACCTTACCCTCTTGCATACCCTCGTTGACTGGGTGTTTATCATTATTGCCATCAACCTTTTTCCCATTCTCCTTCTGGTTGTTTGTCCATTCTCTCTTTTGAAATTTGTCTAGCACCCATTCCTTTGTAACTGGGATAGGATCAGATTTGCCCTGGACTTGCTTTTCCTCTTCATTCTGCTTCTCCTTAAGGGCCTTAAATTGTGTTATTGATACCTACCACTGTAGTTTGTTGGATGAGTCCACTATGATTCCGCATATATTTGGCCTTATCACTCTGTCCTCCCTTTTGTTTGTCAATTTTGTCTTTTAGATCATTGGCTTTTCTTATTTCCTCTTTCTGTCCCTTTTCTCTATCGTCCTCCCTTGTTACCCCCTTTCCCCTCCTTCTCTTTCTCTTTTGGACTTTCTTTAGGGTACAAATCATGATATAGGTCATAATATTGGTGTTCATAGTGTCCTTGGATTTTACAAGACTTGCAGTATTTTGGGCATAGCTTTAATCGATTTCAATCCACTTTTCTCTTACTTCCCCAATTTTACTTCTAACCCCCACGTTAATATATTTGGGGAACTCTTTGAGTAAGTCCATCTCAACCTTTACTCTAGAATAGCTTGGCCTTGTTCGTTTTTTCATGGCCACATCCACTGTAGAGGTTTTCCAACCACTACCGCTAACGAAAAGACCATATCTTCCTTCTCCAAAGAAATTTGGCAGTAATGATGGGAATGAATCCAATCAATGGCCATTGAGGTCTCCTCTTCGGGGTTGAAGAGTAGATCCCATTTGAGTGTTCTCATTGCTGTAGTCCAGTTTGTGTGAGTGATGTAAAATGTAGGCTTCAATAATAGATTGACATAGTCTTCCATGTTCGACACCCTAATTAAAATATATCTACTGCTCAAAACCCCTATATTGAATTCACCTTTCAAAGCACACTATTTGGGAATCAATTTTTGCAAATCATGTATGTCATACCACCCGTACGAAAATTTTCCCACAACTGTAAATTGTAGGTTCTCATTGACTATCATCTAGTCTACCTCTTCTTTTTCCCATATAACTCGTGGATCTCCATGAAGATATGTAATGTGCTTAGCGGGGATGGATTTGATCAAAGGTTTGGGTTGCCTAAGGAAATCAACATAGTTAGGTTTGGGGATTCTGGTCGGTGGGGTTAACTGGTGGAATCAGTGGCCATGGCCACTAGAAAGGAACAATGTGCTTTCTAGGTTTTCTTCCAAGAGTTTCAGAGTGAGCTAATTTGGTATTCGAGTGTATATTATTCTACTTGTGTTAAAAACTATATAGAAATTGGCCTAGACCTTTGACTAAATCAAATATTAGAAGTTTCTTAGGTTTTGTAGGTTATTACCAGAGGTTTATAAATGGTTTCTCTTCTATTGCTTCTCCTATGACTAAGTTGACCCAAAATAAGGGAAAATTTGTGTGGGTGATTGAGTGTAAAAAGAGTTTCTAAACTTTGAAAGATAAGCTTGTCTCCGCTCTTATCTTGTCTCTACCGAAAGGGTTGGAAGGGCTTGTTGTATATTGTGATGCCTCAACATTTGGTTTAGGGTGCGTTTTAATGTAAAATGGTAACTTTATAGAGTATGCCTCTAGAAAACTTAAGGTACATGAGAAGAATTATCCCATCCATGATCTTTGAATTGGCAGCCATGGTATTTGCTTTGAAAATTTGGCATTATTACTTGTATGGGGTTTATGTTGATGTATTTACCGATCATAAGAGTCTCTAACATGTGTTCACCCCAAAAAAATCTTAACTTGAGACAAAGAAGGTGGTTAGAGCATCTTAAAGATTATGATATGAGTGAGCATTATCACCCCAACAAAGCTAATATTGTGGCCGATGCTCTATGTAGGGTGTCTATGGGTAGTCTAACTCATGTTGATGATGGTGGAAAAGAGGTGTCTAGAGAGGTTCATCGGTTGGCTAGATTGTGGGTTAGGTTGGAAGAAGTTGACAATAGTCGTGTAGTAGTTGTTGATGGTTCTAAGTCTTCTTTGATTGAGGAGGTGAAGGTAAAACAAAATCTTGACCCTGCTTTGCTAGAGTTGAAGTCCTTGGTGAGAGATAGTAGAGTGGAGGTTTTCTCCCAAGGGGGAGATGGTGCCTTTAGGTACCAAGGTACATTGCGCATGCCTAATATTGATTGACTTGAGAAAGAAAATTTTAGATGAGGCTCATAATTCTTTCTATTCCATTCACCCTAATTCTACAAAGATGTATAGAGAATTGAGGGAAGGATATTGGTGGAGTGGTATGAAGGAGACATTGCCAAATTCATATCCGGATGTCAAAATTGCCAAGAAGTGAAAGTTAAACATCAAAGAGTGGGTGGCCTAGCCCAAGATATAGAGATTCCTACTTGGAAGTGGGAGGAAATCAACATGGATTTTGTGGTTGGGTTTCACATGACTATGAAGCATTTTCATTATATTTTGGTTGGGGTGGATAGAATGACAAAGTCTGCTCATTTTCCACTGATCAAAACTACTTACGACGCTAAAATTATGCCAAATTGTACATTTATAAGTTGGTTAGATTGCTGGGGTGCCTTTGTCTATCATTTCAGATCATGGTGATAAATTCATTTCTTATTTTTGGAGGTCTTTCTAAAGAGGTCTTGATACCAAGGTAAAGCTTAGTATGACCTTTCACCCTTGAATGGATGGTGAAGCCGAGAGAACTATCCAAACCCTTGAGGATATACTTAGAGATTGTGTTTTGGAGTTTAAGAGTAGTTTGGATATACTTAAAGCTTAGCATGGTCTTTCGCTCATTGAATCTACTTACAACAATAGCTACCACTTAAGTATTAGCTTGACTCCATTTGAAGCTCTTTATGATAGGCGCTGTATATCTCGTGTTGGGTGGTTTAAAGTAGGGGAAATAGTTTTCTAAGTCCGAATTTGGTCATAGGCCTTGGAGAAGGTGAGGTTGTAAGGGAGAGAATGAAAATAGCTCAAAGTAGACAAAATTCCTATTTCAATGTGAGAAGGAGAGATCTTGAATTTAGAATTGGGGATTGGATTTACTTGAAAGTCTCACCCATGAAGGGTGTAGTTCGATTTAGTAAGAAGGGTAAATTGAGCTCAAGTTTCATGGGTCCTTATAGAGTGTTATGGAGGATTGGTAAGGTGGCCTATGAGTTGGAGTTTCCCATTGATATGAATATGATTCATTTGGTTTTCCATGTATTTATTTTGAGAAGGAGTGTGGATGACCCAAATGCTATTGTACCTTTGGGTGTTATGGATGTGGTAGAAGATAATTTGACTTATAAGGAGGTTTTGGTAGAAATTTTGGATAGACAAGTGAAGAGGTTGAGAAACAAGGATTTAGCTTCCGTCAAGGTCCTTTGGAGAAACCAACAATTTGAAAGTGCCACATGGAAACTCGAGGCAGACATGCAAAAGCGTTATCATATCTCTTCCATTCTACTCAAGTCGGGGGTATTAACTTACATTCCCCCATATGATTTTCAAGTTTTAAGTTCCAGCCCTATGTCATCTGTATGTATTCATGTTTATGTTGACAAGTTTATAGTGATTTTGACATTCATGTTGATGTTTACATGCATTTGTTGCATTCATGTCGGGCTGAAATCTTCATAATTATCTCTCTTATGCATGTTTCTTTGACATTCAGGGATGAATGTTCCCAAGAGGGAGATATTGAAATGCCCCAAAAAATCCCCAAAAATGTGCCTCAGAAATGCACATAATCCTAATTTCCATATATCTCAAAATTCATACGTGATATCAAAAATTTGACTTTATATTCTTGATTAAGGGAAATATTGAGTAGGAAATGGGTATAACCTGATTTTAGAGGACCCATAGTCAAAATTTTATTTTCTCAAAAATTTTGGAAACACAAGGTATTCGTGATGCCTCTACGACGTGAACTTGTCGTGGAGGTGTGTTTATACTTCCTTAATTCTCTTGTTTCAGGCTAAGGCATTAGGGTCTTGGCCCCATGCCCATTTATGCGTAAAAACACCTATACTTAGTCATTTTTCAACTCTATATCACTCAAGACACTCTCAAAACCCTCTCTAACACTTAACCAAATGTTTCATCCAAATTCAAGTGTCTCAAACTTAATTCTGGATCTCAAGAAGTTCATTCAAGTTTCAAATTCTCTCCAAATTTACATCAAGGAAATTCCCAAATTTGAGATATGTGGGTTTCAACCATTAGGTCATTTCACCCATGGTGCCCAACCTTACTTTTTGTGAAAATTGCATGTTACTAAGTTGTATTACTTATGAGTATTATTTATTATGAATTATGATTACAAATCATGTTGGGATTTATAAAATATTGATTGGAAATACATGTCTACCTATTTCAAGATTATACTATGAGATGGTTTGTCTATTGTGATGATGCATGTTTTGGGCTATGAAACTATGATATGTTATGAGGTTTGATGATGGATTTCATGGTATGTTACATGGGGTTTCTAATATGTTTTGGTGGGTTGATTTACATTAAGTTTTCTCCCATTATGTCACTCTTGAATTGCATGCTTTTGAACTAGCATTGCACACCCGTATTTGATAAAATGTTTTAACAAGGATTTCTTAGGCTATTAGTAACCTAATGCATGGTTTATATGTCTAGAGACTTTATGATGATTGAGGGATTGTATGTATGTATTGAATTCATAATATATATCTATAGTGTTGTAAGTTGACCATACCTTGTTGGGGGGTGACATGTCCAATCACCCTCTGAGGGGGTGACATGCTTTGACCACCTCGTCGGGGGATGATATGCTCGTACTACCACATCAATTTGTATGTACCTTGACTACCTTGTCCAGGGGTGATATGCCCATACTACCATGTTGAGGGGTATGTACCTTGACCACCTCATTGGGGGGTGACATACTCGTGCTACCACTTTGTGGGGTAGGTACTTCGATCACCTTCCAAGGGGGTGATATGCCTTGGATTCAGAGCAATAGTTGCTTGGTCTATGATTATGGTTTTCTCCCACACATGTATTATGTTCTATACAAGATATATGATTTACAAACATGTTTTACTTCAAGCATTGATCATGTATTCCATATTGATATTATACTCATCCATTGGTTATTATTATGCATTTTGACTATATTGACTTATGTCTCGTTGTATTGCATCCTACATACTTAGTACATTCAAACGTACTATGCATACTCTATGCCTACATGATGCTACTATGTAGAAACCAGACAACCTCACGATCATCCTCCACGTGGCTAGTTTTGGCATCCTAAATATAAGCTTTAGTGAATCTTCAAGTTCAGGGACACTAGCTATGCTATTTTTGCTTTTGCTATCTTTTTATGTTCAACATTTGATATTATGAGGGGTGAGCCCGAAAAGTTTTTTCGACCCCGCCCGAACTATGTTAGAGGTGTTGTTGGAACAATTGATGTAATCATGCTATGATCTTGACTCTTGAATCTTTTATGATTATACAAGACTTTCCTTAGTCCCGTTTTCCTTCTTTATATCTCTTGTTGTTGATGTTTTGCTTTCGTGACCAAGAATGTGTTATTGATATGCTAAGAGGCTTATTTGGGGTTCCTTCGGGTTCTTCATTTTCCATGTCACGTCTAGGCACTAGGCTTGGGTCGTGACATAGATATTTACTATAATACAAACATATTTATGTTGATGTTTTGCTTTCATGACCAAGAATGTGTTATTGATATGCTAAGAGGCTTGTTTGGGGTTCCTTCGGGTTCTCCATTTTTCGTGTCACGTCTAGGCACTAGGCTTGGGTCGTGACATAGATATTTACTATAATACAAATATATTTATAACACTCCTCCTTGAATATCTATTTGATAGATTATGTGCCTCATTAAAACCTTACTAGATAAAACACAGTGGAAAGAGTTCTATTGAAGGAAAAAGAAATATACATATCTAATAATATGCATTTTGAATTCCTAATTAAAATTCTTACAAGGAAAATCCAATGAGATAAAACTTTGTGAGAAAAAAAGAATACATCGCGTTTTAACTCCCTCTAGTAAGAAAATCAATAAAAAAAACTTTAATTTTCGCATCCTAATCTTGTGTGCCATCTTTTTGAAACTTATAGTTCGTAGAGACTTGGTGAACAAATCAGTCACATTCTCACTCAAATGAATTTTTTCCATATTTATATCACCATTATTTTGGAGCTCATGTGTGTAAAAGCTTTGGTGAAATGTGCTTTGTTCTATCTCTTTCTAAGAATTCTCCTTTTAGGATCAAAGAGTTTTGCAAGTTCCTCAAGCAAACAATTGATTTCCTTTTGAAAACTCTTCAAGAGTTTCAATTTAAGTTATCAACTTACGTAACAATATGAAAGATTCTTGATTAATTTGATCAATATGAGGATTATAAATAAGTTTTTCAAGAACTAATATACGCTTCATGTATTTTAAATACGTCAAATAATTTCATATAAATTTTGTCCAGTGATAATATTCAATATTAAATGCATGATGGTTTCAAGATTCTAGATTCCAAGTCAAATAAGCTTTGCGCTTACCAAGATGCATCATTCACTTGATAATTAGAGCATGCTTTAATATATCGTAAAATTTAGATCCTCATACTTTTTTACAATATTGTGTTATATTGTATCAAAGATGTCATTGATAAAATCTCATTTTTGTTAGTTTTCAATGCGATATAACTTGTTGAGATCTCATCACTTTATTATTTTAGGACACCCCTCTCATGAGATTTCATGAAGTATTATGTCATAAGCTCGTCAAGAGCATATTGCCTCTTAATTGTAATTATTTTGATCATTTACTTCTTTCCTTTACAAGAATTATCTTATTTAGTATCAATTTCATATTTCATGCATATCATAGGCTCTGTCCTTTAGGGACATTCAATAAGAGCATTTCAACTCTTAGATTGTTATTATCTCACCCTTATGTTCGACAAACTAACATATATTCCAATCTATCTTGGAGGATCTATTTTTTATGAATCATGTATGTTTACTAATTATATACCAGATATCAAAATTATTGGATAGAAATTTTATGGTCCTTAACCATATACCAGTTCGAGGAAAAGTTAATCATAATGTATTAGAATAATGAATATCTTTCTCTACAATTTATCATATTTCATATCATTAAACTTTGTTCTCATAAACAATGATTTTAATCATTTATCTAAGACATTTAGTGTCGATCAACTTGGATGTTTATCAATATTATCAAGATGAATTGTCTTGATTACGTATTCTGAAAGTTATGTTTTTAACTCAATTATCTTGCACAAATATTTTTTGTGAATGTCAAACTTCAAGTTGACAATAAATGCACATTTGATCGTCGTATAGATGCATCTATTTCACATATCACATGATCGTGAATAAGTCCATATTCACCTTTCATACTTTTAGATTTAGGGAATTCAATCCCAACATTAGTTGATCTAATCAACTTATCATGAAAACAAGCAATCTTGAAGAATCTTATATTTCTTTAATATATGTCTAATAAGTAAACTCCAAGTTTACCATAACATGTCCCTTTTGGTTTAGTAAATTTCTGATTTACTATTACATGAGTTGATTTTAAATTTATTACTTAGGGAGTAATTTTCATATTTATTTCTTCTCAATTACTCTATCTTTCTTCTGAAGATAAGTCATGATCCAATCACAATAAAGTGTACATTTTTCTTGAGAAGTTCTAATGAGTACTATCACATTCATTTTAGAGAATGAATATGTACTTGTAGCATTTATCAAAAAATTTTCATTTTTCAAGAATAGAATACAATCATCTTAATATGTCAATTTATGATAGCTTATTACCTGTCACGATCCAAAATCAGATCTCAACTAAAGGAGAAAAGACTAAAATAGAAGAACCATAACACTAAGACTAAAATCTCAAAACATAGAATCATGAGTATCAGAGCTTCTAAATAGTGCACACATAAGACTGTCTGATAAGAGTATAAAGTCTGGTATAAAATACAACTAGAAAAGTCTCAACAGTACAATAATGAATCAAAGTCTAAGCCTCATCATTGCGACCTGGGGAAAGACAGAAGAACTCCGTTGGAGTTAAATCAACTACCACGATGGGGTCCATGTGCTCGATCTGCAGGGAGAAAATACAGTAGGGGTGAGTAAACAAAAATGTATCGGGTAGGTTCAAATAAATGTGTAAAAGAATTGAATAAGAATATAATAACTTAGAACCCTTCCACCTGCAATGCAAGTGTAATGAATGTAATGCATGGGGTGGAATCATGACGGTCGTACAACCGGTCGTACACATCTATCGAGCTAAGATAGAACCTATGGGGGTCTTGTTAGACTGTATACAAAATCACAACCTTGTTACTTGCCTGTGGTCAAGGGTATCATACTATCTCAACCTTGCCACGTATCCGTAGTCAAGAGATGTCATAATATCTCAACCTTTCCACCTGCCTGTGGTCAAGGAGTTTTAAAAGATATCTCATTTTCTGCCTAAAAATTCAATATCTAGTGCTACCAATGTAACATGTAAATAAATGCATACAAATGCTACAATTCAATGTGAATGACAATAATATAACAAAATAATTGATAATTAAATATTATAATACCAGAAAGAAATGCCAAGTGTCACAACTGGAACCACAAGTCCTCAATACGTCTCAAACAACCATACTTTCACCAATAGTTAATTATACTAATAATACCAAATTTAATAAATCCTAAAGTATGCAACAAATTTTCAAAAAATAGCTAAAATACCAACCAATAATACAATATTTTCCAAATGGTTTCACAAGTCTCATTTTACCATAATAACATCCATAAATATCTCGAATATTCAAGGATTCATTTCAATTTTATCAATCAAATTCACAATTTACTCCAAGTTCCAATACAATCTATACTACTTTTTTGTTGAAATAACATTACACCAATTCAATTATTATGAAATGGTCCAATTCTTACCATTATCACATAAACAAATCTAATAACTCCAAACCAGTCCCAAAGAGGTTAGCTGAACCTACCTCAATGCTGAAAATTATGGGTAACCACTACAAGAAAATAGATCTTTAACAGGGAGATATTTAGTTGCTAAAAGTATACATCCAGTCATTATTAGTCAATAATGACTGGTAAAGATTCTGTCATCACCGGTCGTTAAAAGCTTCGTCATTAAAAATTAACAATCGGATTAAATCTAGTTGTTAGAAAAGCTTTAATGAAGACAAAAATCTGGTCGTTGTACCGCTTTTGAACAATCAATTTTTTCCTTCACAAATTGATATTTTCGTTTGTCATAGCCCAACCCCGGGGCCATGACTCATGCCGATTAGGCACATAAACCAATATTAAATCGCAGAAACAACAACTTAAAGTCTAAGAATTCTACCGAACTTTCGGCAGAGTTTCCTCAGTTTTTATGCCCTATCCTCATCTGCAGCAGCTCCCAGAATGTACAAACAACACATATGCACATATATATATATACAACTAATGCGGGCCGACAAGGTCA